>JAAOAS010000146.1:0-81049 GCA_013396035.1 Fusarium pseudocircinatum
ACAAATATCTAGGCACGGGGACGGGGATGGGGGGGAAGTCTTCAAAGGAGAAGAGCCGTTGCCGACAGAGTCTAGAGGCCTACCTGTCTGTCCCTAGTGGCTAGTCCGTCCTGCACCTCTGCCTGCACCTCTTGCTGCCGTCCCCTCCACGGGCGGGCACCTCGATCGGAGAAAAGGTACAGGACTCAGACCAAGGTACCACCACTAGCAGGTAGTGTGGGGACACGGCGCCGTGCTAAAACGCTCAGAAACTGGGAAAAGAGAAAAAGGATGGAACCTCGTCTCAATGTATCCTGGCGTCAAAGACAGAGGTGCGGGTACCTGAGCAGTGGCTTGACAGAGTTACCTAGCCCCAGGTACCTCCTTCTCCTGACTGGGCGGGCGTGATGCGCTTCGGTGGAGGGTAGACAGCAGCTTAACGCGCCAAGGGGCAGCGACGGGACCGTTACAAACCACAGCGCCGCCGTGTTTGGTCTGCAGTTGGTGAGGACGACAGGGGGTTGATGCATTGCAGCCCTGAAGTCGCCCGAGCCCAGCAATGGATCCCACGCCTGACCAGTCATCGTCTCTCTCTTTTTACCCCCTGGTTCCGCTGCCCCCAAAGTCAGCCAGTCCGACTCTTGTCAACTCGTGAGTTTCCTTCAAGAACGAAGGCCTCAAACACGTTACGCCCCGACGCCAGCATGTGCCCAAGTTAGCACAAACTAACCAAAACTTGTGAGATCAGCTAGCAATAGCTCGTCGTGTCGCCACAAAAGGCAACTCACAATTGGCCTCCTTTTCAGCCTTGTCTCTTGGTTCGACATTTCAAGTCAGCAGCGTAACCTCCAGATAAGCGATCTCTTCCAGATGAGGAATTTGTCTCGTCCTTGTTCGTCCATCACATCTGGTTCTCAGCATCGGACAGGCCCTTCCTTGTGGAAAAAGCCAACCGTGTCACATCCAACCCGCACAATGTGTACGAGGGAGGGGCCTGTTGGCGAGTAGCAAAGCAGGCCATAGCGGGCCAAAACTGCACGAAGACTTTGCCAACGAACCACTGACGAGTGACTGACGAGAACCACTGGCGTCCACACCCACTCAAGCCGTGCTTGGAGTCCACATCCGACACCACCACAAACATCCCAGCTCCCCAACGCACAGAACAAAGACATCCACCCATTTGTCCATTCATCCAGCGGTCGTGACCGGTTCGATTTCTCTTCGTATCAATTGCCTCTTGGTCCAGACTTGTCCGGACTTCGGTCCGTCAGATAGTTCCAAGATATGCTAAATCAGTGCGGTCCCTGGATTGGGTGACATCCAACCGAGCCTGAAGGAAGAGACATGCCACAAATGGCAAGTGTGAAAGTTCAGAGGCCAGGTAGAACTTGTGGTTCAAACCCTGGATCAGCATCCAGGGGCCCCGCGAGACTGCCGCTGTCGGGGAAGAGTTAGCTCTGGGTGGTCGGCATCTTTACCTGTGCGTTTTCTTTGTGCTTCAGCTTCCATGACGTGTGATCAACTGTCAATCATGACATCTGATTATTTTTTCTTCTCCTGGGTTCATGAGTTCATCTTGTTTTTGCCATGTCACATTGGCTTCGCTACTCTGAGTCTGTGTCAAGTCCGATCCGTCTGACACTGGCACTGGCATCGTGAGAGACGATCGGCGTTCTCGTCCCAGACATCAGACCAGGGTATCCATCATGCAACAAAGAATTCAATGTGGCTGACGGCTGCAGTAAACGGACGGATACACCAAAAAGTCACGGCCAAGACCAGGCGCAAGGACGCGGCGAGGACCTGAATAAACGCACAGTTTGAATGGTCGGAAGTACGGGAGTGGAGTTGGAGCGTCAATGAGAGTTTGTCTATTCCTCAGTTGGGTAGCATCGGTAGGGCACGGTACCTGCATCAGGGGTAAGGTCCTTGCTGATGTGGACTCTTTGGGTGAAGTTGTGCAGAGATGAAGCTTTTCATAGACGTGCGTTGTGCAGATATGCAGAGTCCATTGGATCATTCCTCTATGCACACTAATGCAAGGTACGCGCCAATGAAAATAGTGGGTTCGTTTTAGGGGACGACAGGTAAACGGCCCCCAAGACGGAGCGGTAAAAGGGTGCTGTGCCCTCCATAACTTGACCCCTTATTGGCCGCCATTCCTGACGTTAGCTCTTCCTGCCAAAACAGGCAACCGAGAAACGGTCCGGTCTTACCCTATCGAACCGTTGTCTGACGAGGAGGGAAGGCGTCACCAGATAGCTTCAGCTGGCGCCACACTTCTTTTTTAACCATCTCGATTCTAGTTTTACATGACGTTATCAAATCATGTTGCTCTACTCAATACCGAGATTGATATTGGTCAAGTCGGCTCGAATCAGACCGGACGAACCTGTTTCTCAGTGTTACAGTAACCAATACAACATGACGCGCTCGATGGTCGGAAGCACTTGTCATGATGGATGATGATCATCAGACCCGCAACATGACAGCCGAAGACTCAGCCAAAACAGATGTCAAGTTCCCGGGTCATCGGTTTATCATCCCGCAAGATTTCGAACTGGCCCAATGACTGCATGATGACTGGTAACAGGCAATTGACGTCTCGAACGGGCCCCTGCTGTCGGTCTGTCTTCTCAGTCCTGACGTTCTTCAAGTTCCGAATCTTGTCCTTTCGATGCGAATATCCAAAACTATTACCGAAAGGAGACGCATGAGCAATGCGAAGATCAAACATATGGCACGTGTTCCCATCCTTCCCTCGGTTGCGAAGCAAATCCACAACTTCAGGAGATTTCTGTGTCCTCAGCCACATGTCTCAATCTCGCACCTCCAAACCGCCCTGATACTGTACTACATCTGACGTAAGTCTTCAGTTGACGAAGGGCACCTGTACGCATGACTGTCGCCGAAAATCCGTGCCGTCAGTCCAGTTGGGAGACCAGTATTAACTCGGGGTTCAGCAATGTCATCAAGTACTCCATTATGAAGGTAGGGGTAGTATGGGTTCCCTTCAATTCCCGACAAATCTATTTCCAATGGATTTCAATTTATCGCGCTTCTCTGGGGACTTTCTATCAGTTCCCAGCACTGTCTCCAGAGAAGATGCCATATCTTTCCATGCTGGCAATTTTTGGTTGCATTTGTTGAATGGTAAGTGGCACAGCCAATTGACTCTTCCCTCGATCCACAATTGGTTTCGAGAATTAAGAAACACAACCCATGGTTTTGGGTCATTGCTTCTTTTCGTTATTCAGTTATGAAAATTGTTGGAACAATTGCATCTTCAATTCCCATCAAGATGCCGATTTATGCTAGTCAGCCTCGCCAGTCACATCGTTGATACTGACTCATCCGTCTTCAACAATCTCGTCAGATCTGCTGGATCCACGTTCCGACAACTCCCATGTCGACAATTGCAGGGGTCATCCAAAAAGGGGAACGCGATGACATTCTCTGCGGAATCTTTGGTTCCATTAGTTCTTTTCAAAGAACCTTTTCTCAAAGCAAGCTACAATTTTCGAGGTCAGGTTTATATCGTCATAAACTCTGTCTTTCGTTTCAGATATAAGCCTCCGATATCGTCGGTAGCATAACACGGATTTCCTGAATTGTACTCGTACCTGCATCAAAGGATCCAGCGAAGGATCGTACCACAGCAATGCCACTACGCCACGGCATGTCTGGTCAGCGTGAAAGACTTGCATGTTCGGGATCTCTTGTGAAGGTGTGTATGCTGAGACCCTGTTCCTGCAGTAGTTCAATCCATCGTCATCTGGTGGGCCACAACACGGCTTACTGTGTGATGTTTTCTCTGACCCCTTTTCTCGTGGTTCTCTTGTGCGCAACACTGCGATCGACGCTCGTTCAAGCAAAATCAGCCTGACGTTGGGGCCAAAGGTCGGTCGCGCCTTGGCAACTTTAGCGTCTGCCAGATTATTCCGACATGACTAACAATGAATAGGGTATTGAAGGGAAACAGAATGAACTATTCAGAGACTACCGGCTTCAGCGATGAACGGTCCTACGGCTACCGCCATCTAGCTCTGGTCTTTGCAACTATAACAAAGCCTCAACGGTTATGGCTGTAATACGAAAAGCCTCGCCCTTACTACGGAGTGCAGTAGGACACACACAACATCCTCTGATGGACAGGAAAATGGTGCTTCAGCGATTCTTTTCTTTTGCCGGATCCGAGTCTTTTCCCGGGCGCGTCCGGAGTGACATAAAAGATCCGACATGATAGATCAGAAAACACAAGATGCATGTCGAATTGTTTTCCTCCTCAGCTTGGTACTTACCAGTTTTGGCACCGTTACCCCTGACTTAGACCCCTGGAGGTGCATCTGAGGCATGGTACCTTGCAGGATCAGCATGACAGAGCCAACCAGCGTTAAGCCATGTCTCCGCCAGGCGGCCACATGCCATTGGGTCCACCAGTGTTGTAGTTTTACCTCACCCGATCAAGTCTAGGGGGGTGAATCGCCCTAAACTCGCTGTTTTTCTTTGAGCTCTGGGCAAGGCAGTTGTGTTCCTAAAGCTGAGAGCATGCCGCCATGAGACTCGCAGTCGGTGCCCACTGAATTATGCTTGCATAAATACCAGAATATCATGAGAGCTTGTGGTTGGTGGATTTGCGTTCGACAACAACACCACAAAGTAGCTTGAGGATTCTTGATGAACAATTGAACCAATTGCACCACGAAAGAAGCATTGCTATATTTGTTCGTCTCACCTCATCACCAGAGACTTTGCCCTCGTCTCCCAGCTTCTGAGGTCAGAAAGCACAGACAAGAATGAGCACCGTTCGACAAACCCTACTGTCGATCGAGTTTGGCCGACCCATGGCCGCAGTCAAACTGACTTATCAATCCTCTGTACAAATCCGAAAAGTCCAACCGACAACCTGCATGACGAGTCACGAATCCTACCAATGGCGGCAAAGTTCATACTGGAGACGATATGCATATCCATCCATAGCGGGGATGGCAGCGCGTCGAACGCCTTTGCTGACCACTTGATTTCAATCCTCACATCTGTTGCAGAGTTGGCATGCACCACTCAGGAGATATCTCCCTTCAGAGCATCCCTAGATCCCAAGAATAACTTGTCCAGACATGGCATGACAATGATACGAATTCTCAGACGCTGTTGGTAACATGCCAAGCTTGGCGGCTCATGCTAGCTAGCTGGTATGGGGCTCTTAGCATCATGCCCTTCAGCTGCAGCGCTTTGAAGGACAGCTGAGGCCCCGGCTGAGCACGTTTACGTTTCTTCCTAGCAAGACGCGCTGAAACGTGAGTCGCTCCCCTGTTTGGTCAACATGCGCCAAACAAGGGTTGTGGGACGGACCAGACTAACAAAATGGGGCGTCTGAGATCTTTGACGTCGTCTATCATGGCATCTCAGGGGATTCACTATTGACTCAACCGCAGTCTCAATCTGGCTTAACCAACATCATCGGTGGACCCTTGGGCCCGGGGTCGCTTCTTTCCGGCCTCAATTGAACTTTGACCCCGTTCAGTCGATCGTCAACTCCATGAGTCGAGTCACGTCAATTCAGGCGGTCGATTTAAGATAGGGGACAAGTTTATTTACTAACAACAAGCTATGACATATTAGTCGACGCCCGCGACCTTTGGAAGAATCTCAGAATCTCTCCCTTGCATAAGCTACGACACCGCTCAAGACCACCAAGCTATCTACGGAGCTATGTATTGAGCATGTCACCGCGGTGTTGAGTCCAGTGATCTGGTTGTCACGATCCATGCCGATCTACAAAAACTTTACCATAACGGCACAAGGTTGAGCGGGTTACCTGATGCCACGATGCGCTGCATATTGTCCAAATTGGGAGACGTGTCTGTGCTGGAAAGACATGTGGAATTGAGACTGCAACATGCTTTGACTCTTCAACTCAGTGTTACCACTGTCAGTAAGTTTGACAGACCATTGAATGGACCGAGGCGTGTCTGAAGTTTGGTTTACCAACATCATGGTCTTGTCAAATGCCATGAGACTTGGGTCTCATGCATACCAGCCAAAGGGTCTCGCCAGCATTGGATATGTACTACGTAAGACCCGGTCCGTGGATCACGATCTGAGTTGGACGATGTGACCATGGTGCAACGGCACGGTAAGCGAGCCGTGCTATGTCGATGCCTTGACGGCCGCAGAAGACTCGGCATATAGATCAAGGTTGGCTATCGTGCCACTCGTGAGTCAGCTTTGGCAGGTCTTCAGACTCGTAGTCGGCGTGGCGTATGGGCATCATTAACTGATATGGGAGGTTCAGAGGCCATCATAATCTGGAAACGGTGCGACAAACATTTTTCAGGAATCACTTCGTCTTGAAGAGAATCGCCTGAAGTCTATCCAGTTCAGAGATCTCTCATCACCTCCTCTACAGCCCTGGCTGCCATTCTCTTCCTCTGTTCCTCTCCCATCCCCTCGCCGGCTTCCCTCACAGCTTGGAGTTTTCTCATCATCTTCTCGATCTTGGCGATCTCGTCCTCATCCAGGTCCTCTAACCCAATTCCCCCAGAAGCACCGTCCTTGCTAGTCTCCGGCTTGCTGGATTCTGAGAGTTCCTCAACATCCTGGCTGGACTCCCATATGGCGCGTCGTAGACCTTCAAAGTCTGACTTGTCGAAGCCAAAGCCCATCTTTTGGGGATCTAATTCTTTGTCATCCTCATCTCCCTTGGCTGAGCTCGTTTCAAAGTCACCAAACTCGGAATCTGATAATGGTGCTTCGAGTTGAGACCAGTCGTTTGCTTCGAGGGCTTCTTTTACTCGCGCAACTCCTGTTTTTTCTTGTACTTGTTAGCAACTTTCTGTGAGCGACAGATTCGACATACCGCCAAATTCGTTACGACCAGTATCGCCTTTTCCACCAAGAGACACAAACTCCAGTCCAGCCTCTGCGCAGATCTCATCCCATTCCTCCTCGTTTCCATCTCCTCCCACGCCGATAGCTAGTCCTACGCCATCCCACTCCCATCCCCCCAGTCCCTTCTTCAGGACTTTGCCGATGTGCTCTACGAGTTCCTTTGCCGGGTGATCCTTTGACGATGAAATCGGACCTGCGGTGAAGACTACTACTACACCTCCTAAGACAAGGAGCACTTCGGCGGCTTCGGGAGAGAGAAATGACTCTGACCATTCGGAAGGTGAGGCGATTAGGTCAAGCCAGATGGGAACTGTGGTGGAATAGTATGGTGTTTTGAGGGCGAGGCTATGAGTTGTGCCTGCGATGCCGAGGGAGGGATCTGGTGATTCTGGGGCTGATCCTGTGAGGTCTGTGATGTGTGAGTAAATATGCTTCTTGTGAATGATGCCAGTGGATATTTCGTAGATGATCACTGGCATGTCTGGATTGAGTGAACTCACCTTTGACCAACTTTGACAAAACTGCTGTCTCATTCTCAAGGGCAACAGCCAGTATTCTTCTTGAGCTGGAACTCATCTCTGCTTCAGCCATTGTGGCGGCTGTGGATGCAATCCTTTGTCCTTATCCTGTGAAATGAAATGCGATGAATGCCGAAATAAGTGGCTGCAGTATAAGTCTTGAACTTGATGAATGAGATTGGTAAGGGGTGGAGGGGCAGATAAGATAAGAAAAGGGCTACCCTGGAGCATTGTTCACAACGCTGAATTCGTCATATTTAATTATCAGCTGAGGGAATCGATTCTGCTCTTGGGTGTGTTTAGTTCTTGTATCTTATGAGTCTTATAAGACTATTAGATGTTCCGCTTTGGTATAGGTACCTTTGAATCTGGTGATGTCGTCCCTGTAATGGCTCAACTCAAGATATGAGAAGTTTATATCATTTCAGCACAACTAACCCACGGCGGCAGCTTAAACACAAACGAATAACATTTTGAGTTGGGAATAACTATCATGAATCATAAGTAAAAACCAATGCAGGCAATGCAATCTGATACGCCAACGCTTCCATGCAAACCCAGGAGCGAGCTCAATCTAATGCCCCAACACCGACCCAAACACCATCAAATACACGGCGAATGTCTTCCACTCCCCTCTCCATCTCCTCCCCATCCAAACGTCCGTTGTAGAACCTCCAATCCCGCTCTCATTCCCCTCGCGGAATCTTCAGCCCCGGGTGCCACGCACTCGTCCACTATATCATCACGGCTCAACCGTCCTCGTCGCCTCGTCTGAATCGCCTGCTCAATAGGTCGTCGCCACAGTCTGAACCACTGATCTTCACTCATACATGCATATCGTAGCGTTCCCTGCCTGTCAGGCCGACTTAGCGACCACTCCACGAATACCGTCTCGTACCACCTCGTTCGCAGCGACACCCACGGCCAAGTGAATATCCACAAAAGCGTAAGATAAAACAAAAGAACAATCCATCGTGTGAGGCGCCATCGATTGGTTAGGCAGCGGTTATATATCTCAACGCGTGCATTCGTCGTAGGAAAGGTTATGTTGACTTCCCCACGATATCCCGTCCCCCGCACCAAACTCTCCAGCCTAGACCCCACGAGGGCGAAGTCCCAGCCCGTCAAGCGCCGCTCTAGAACAAACACCTTTAGACCGGCTCTGCTCGCACAGTATCGATAGCACCACTGCGCAACACCCGGCGTGCCCTCCTCAGGCGGTCCGCTTCCCCCGAATCCCGGTGCGCGCGTCATGCTCGCTGTCCCGCGACGCACCTTGTCGAAATTGTTCACGGCGCGAATGCGTCTCCACGAACGGCGGGTTGCCATCTCTTGATACAGCAGGGGCGTGAGTTCAATGTGGATGTCAAAGTCGACGCCCTTGCCGGACTTGCGGTCTAGACCCTGGATGCGGACATATGGTCTTGGTGGTTCCTTGGCGAGCTCTGAGATGTGCTGCTCGAGAAATTCAGGGTCTGTATCAAGACGCTTGTCGAGATAGTAGACTACTTTGTCGTTGGACGTCCCCTTGAAGGGATGCAGACCAAGGGAGGATGAGCTGCTGGGCAACAGGTCAAATGGATTCGCGTGAGGTCCCTCGTTGTCGACTACAGTGTAACTCGGAGGCGGATCATCCTCTGAGCGGTCCGTATAAGGCGTTGCATTTTGTAGTTGTCGCTGGTCCTCAGGGTAGTGATGCATCGGCATTTGCGAAGTAGACGTCTGCCCACTCGTCACGCTCTCCGAGTCCAAGTGCGGAGGAGTCTGCGACGATGCCATGCTCGATGATATCCCCAACAGCGATAGATTTAATCGCCCTTGACGGGGTTGATGAAGAACGATATATAAAAAAGTCGGAGATGCTGATCAAGTTCTAGAATCCTGATGGAGTGATGAGCACGTGCCCAATTCGACCTCGCCACAGCGGTACACGTAAGTATTGGCTGTGAAGCAATGCTAAAAAGTCCGCGGTACAAAAATGAGGGGGAAAGAGAAATAAGTAGACAAGAGGGGGAAATACGAGCAAGCGAATGAAACTATTTTATAAGACAAGAGCTAGAGTTGATGCTATGTTGTCAAGTCGTCAAGGCCAACGAATCGTTTCTGTAACCCAGTGACGAAGGAAAGATACGTACCTTGCCCTTGTAGTGCTGCCTGTGCCCTGTATTGAGTGAGCAGGGGTAATGCAGTTATTGAAACATTTATATGAATAGACATATACTGTTATTAATGGACGTCGTATTAAACTATTCAAGTATCAGTTCATGCAATCTCGACGCCGAATTGCGGAGAAGATCTCATCCACATGCCGGACCCACTTTGGCATTGACGATGGCTTCATTTGATGGCCTTAGATTACGACTACTACAATATCATAATACGCCTAGTCTCGCGCCACAACATTCTTAGACATCAATCAATGCTCAAACTCATAATTATACATACGCCTTCTATACTTTTATTCAAGTCCATGGCTCATACCACAAATATACAAGTCCTCAATCCCGGAACCCGTTCTCCCCCTACTTTTAATCCTCCTCTTCTATACGTGGCAGCTTCTCTTTCTCCTCCTATGGATCAACATCCACCAGGCGTCCAGAATCCCACTTCTTCTTCGCCGCCTTGAGGAGAACATCCAGCTCACCACTCATCTCGCACATGCTTCGGAATGTACCATCCTTGTTGTTGATGAGTTCCCACGGGTGAGCATACTCCACCACCTCGCCCTTGTCGAGAACCAGCACCTTGTCGTAGTCCACAATGGTTGCTAGTCGATGGGCAATTGTGATGACGGTGCCTGTGAGCTCGCGGATTGTTTCTTGGATCTTTGAATCGGTGGCGTAGTCGATGGACGCTGTGGCTTCGTCCATGACTAACACTGTAGGAGACTTGAGCATGGCTCGAGCAAGACACAGAAGCTGGCGCTGTCCTTGGGACAAGTTTGAGCCTGACGCCGCGACTGGCGATTGAAGATTCAAGAAGAGGTTCTTGTTGGTCTTGGCAGTTGGTGAGTTTGGCAAGCCAGGTGTTTGTGTAGGCGTAGGTGGTGATGTTAGAGGCTCATCGGGACCAATGAGCTGTACTCGTCGGAGCGCAGCAAAGATCTGATCATCCGTGTATTGATCGAATGGATCCAAGTTGCTTCGAATCGTGCCGTGGAACAGCGTAGGATCTTGAGGCACAATAGTGATGTTCTCTCGGAGATCCTGCAGACCAATGCTGCCAATCTCAAGTCCGTCGATGAGAATCTTGCCCTTGTCTGCCTCTAGCGCTCGGAAAATCGCCAGGGCCAGAGAACTCTTGCCTGCACCTGTTCTTCCAACGATGCCAACCTTTTCTTGCGGCTCAATCTTGAGCGTAATGTTCTGCAAGACAGGGTTGAGCTCCTTTCGGTAACTTGTTGTGTAGTCCACAAACTCGACCGACCCCTTACGAGGCCAGTCTGCTGGAGGTCGGCTGTCCTTAATAACAGCCTCCGCCTCTTGCTCAACGTCGAGATACTCCTTGATACGTTCCATAGAGTTCATGTTTTGCTCGTTAATGGCATAAAGGCGTACAAGCCACAACACACTCTCGGTGAAGCTCAATGCGTAGCTCAGGGAAATACCCGCAGCACCAGCATCCGTCTTACCAAGGTTGAGGATAAGGAACATGCCGGCAAAGAAGGCTACCAGGTCTCCCACAAGATCAGCCCTAAAGGCCAGCCATCTATTGCATGCCCACAGGTAAATGAAGGGTCGACTCTGAGTGTTGATCTTCTCCAGATTGTCTCGGATGAATCGTCGCTCGTCACCATAAGCTCGAATGGTTGTCATGCCACTCAATGTCTCTCCAAATTGCTGGAACAGAGGACTGCGCTGAACTGCCTCGAGACGCTTCAGATCGCGAGAAGCTCGGAGGTAGAAAGCGGCGATGAGGTAGAACAGAATAGCAATGCCAAAAGCGGCATACAAGAACTTGGGTGTGATGTATGCAATCAGGCCAACCGTCATCATTAGAGAAATGCCACAGCTAATCACTCCAATTGCCACAGGTGCAATTTCTTGATCAACCGCCTCCAGATCTTTGCTGAATCGGTTCATCAATTGGCCCAGTGGCGTGACATCAAAGAACTTGAACTTGGCTCGCGTCACTGATGCTATCAATCGATCGTGAATGCCCTTTGATGCCGTCAACGAGCCCAGGAAGATCCAGAGATCTCTAAAGAGAGCTGCCATGGCACCGGCAATGCCAATAGCAGCGAGAACGGTCAAGTAGTACATGGCATTGACCCCATGCGGGTGGCCTTGCGCAGAAAAGGACCCATCGAGAGGCTTCAGGTCTTCCGCAGAGCCGAGTCGGACAACGTTGGCAAAGCCGACAGCGTTAAATTGCGTAGAAGAGTACATAGCCGGCGCGACCTTTGACTCTGGTGTACCATTGACGTACTGGTTCGCCCAGACACGGACCCAGAGATTGGTGGCCAATCCAGAAACCTGCTGAGAAATAAAGACGAAGAGAGCAACAATCCAGAACCACCAGGGGCCCATGGACTCAAGGTACAGCTTGAGGACGGGCCACTTGACTGACCCAGTAGCCTTGGTTTCTTCCATAGCATCCTTCTTGGGCTTGTTCTGTGCGTCCTTCTTAGAGCTATCAACACCATCGAGAGCATCGCCTTGGCCGTTAACAGTGGTTTCATCATCACCGACGCTTGATGGAACACGAGAAGGAATGCGTGAGGGATTGGCTGAGCCGGGGTGAGACTTTTGAATCTCCTCACCAAGCTTGCCAGAAGCAATGACCTCAGCTGAAGGACCTTGAATATCAACTCGGCCATTCTCAAGCAGGACCACGTAATCCGAAGAAGGAACGCAAAGGGTCGTGTTGTGTGTAACGAGAATACAAGTACGGTTTCTCATGAGGGGTCCACGAATGCAGTTGCTAAAGATCCATTGCGCGGTGTGTGAGTCAACAGCGCTGAGACAGTCGTCAAGAAGCAGATGGGCAGAGTTGGAGTAGAGGGCACGAGCAAGAGAAATACGCTGCTTCTGTCCACCAGAAAGCGTGATACCCTTCTCTCCGACGAGTGTCTCATCGCCGTGGTCGAGAATCTGCAGATCGCGTTCAAGTGCACAAGCCACAATGACATTGCGGTACCGTTGCTCGTCAAATGGCGCAGAGAAGAGGATGTTTTCGCGGACGTTTGCGTTAACCAACCAAGCAGATTGTGCGACGTAGGCGATCGTATTGGCGAGACCAGTCTCAGGATCAGGATGAACATCTTCTCGGCTGCGGCCACCGGGACAGTAAACACCTCCTTCTAGCAAAGTCATTTCACCAAGAAGACCCATCAACATGGAGGTCTTTCCAGAGCCTGTAGGACCCGCGATAATGTTCAGTTTACCGATCTTGAAATCAATGTCCAGGTCCATGAGTCGGAAAGCACGAGCACTGTCCTCGGCAACAGTGTCTTTGCTACCCCACGTAAGAGTAGCGTTGTTGAAACCAATTCGCCTGACACCCTCGTCATCCACATTATCCAAGCCAAGCTGAATGTACTTGTCGGTCTCCTCCTCCTGAAGGAAATCCTCCACACGATCGATGGAAACCTTGGTTTCCTGGACGTGGGCAAACATGTCACCAAACTGGTCCAGCGGGACACGGAGGAGCATAAAGAGTGACATGGCTGTAAAGGCGATAGATGGCTTCAGGGGCTTTTTCTCGACGACCGTGTAAACAAGGAACGAGAAGAAGGTGATGAGGACGGGCACAGAGTTCCAAATAGCTACAGCCAGTGCCCAGACCATGAACCTCGAACGCAAAGCCTTGAGTTCTAGCTGACGCTTCTCATCAATGATACGGCCAAAGCGCTGTTCCCAGGCAAAGTACTTGATGATGCGAATGTTTTGCAGGACCTCATTTGTTACATTAGTACGCTTGTCGGTGGCTGCAAGAATTCTCTTCGAAGTGATGGTGAAACCCCGAGCGAGGCCGTAGTTGACAGGCAGGAGAAGGACCATGACGATGATACCAGGGATAGCACTAAGACCCATGACCTGCCAGAGCAGTACAACGGCAATAACCAGCTGCGTAGGAGCGGAGGCACACAGAAAGTGTAGGTACGCAGTGACTTCGGAAATCTTGAAACTGTCGATAGACATGAGGTTGATGATGGTACCCAGGTTGGCCTGCTCGTCACCAGAATCGTCTTTCTTGTCGTCCTTGATACTCTCATTGGCAGACTCGGCATCATTGGGAGAAGCTTTCTTATCGTCCTTCTTCATGCTCAAAGCCCGCTTAATCTTTCCAACAAAACCATTCTGTGTCTCGTCTTCCTTGGCGGGGCTAGCTTTGTCTTCAAGCAGCACCTTGTCCTTGCCTGTGGAAGCCTTGCGACGAAGCGCCTTGGCATAGATGTCGCCGATAATAAGAGCTCGGACACGGATGCAGATCTTTCGACCAATCCAGAGAGCTTGGTTATCAGCGTATGAACGTATTAAATCGACTACAGGAAGGCCAATGACATAAAGCCAGATGACATTGATCGGTAGGTTTGTATCGGTTTGTCTCTTCAATCCTGCATTATAGTCTTCAACAAACTCGAGAATCACCTTCAAAAGAAGGGTTGGCGCAAACGTAAAGAGACCTGCAAGGACTGCGAGGGCGCATTGAATCAGCAAATCCCGCTTGAAGTACTTGAGCAGATGCACCGCAAGAGAACCAGTTCGTTTCATCTGGCGGTAATCAGCAATAACAGCAGCGGCCTTGTCCTTGGGCAACAGGTTCCAGACATTCTCCATTTCCATTGGAGCCTTCCAGCCCTTGTAGACAATCGCATCGACCCAGCCAAACACAGCCAGAGAAAACAGACTGGCCAAGGGCTCGCGTGAGGGTTCAATTCCGTCCTCCCATTCCAAGCGGACAGTTTTGTTGCCCTTTCTAGTGGTCATTGCCATTAAGAAAAGGAGTGTAATAAGTGCAAACTCCACAATCGTTGTGATCTTGTCGGTTCGGCTAATGTCATCTTGGAGAAAGGCGGATCGAAAAAGAAAGATTGAGAGAACCCAGTTGAAGCTGTAGAGAAAAGCAGTATGGTTCCAGAGATGAGGACCACGCCGCTTCAGAGCACCAAGCACCAGACGCAGAGTCGAAAGGATAAACACGTAGATCCAAATCAGTAGACCAGTAATCGCTGCAGGACGGCTGTTACGCCCCTTGCTGCCTTCGATTAGCTGAAGAATGTTGACAGCAATGAGACCAGCGATGGCAAGTTCCTCAATGACCTGCGAAACCAATTGTCCAGTAGGCGTGTCGGCTTGGACTATAGAACCACGAGTAGTAGTCTTGACAAGGGCCAATCGACCGCCGTTAATCTCAAGTCCATCATCGTCGTCAGAGTCGTCAACCTGCACGGGCGGAAGATCGGTATGGCTGTGGCGTCGGTCCTCGCTTGCAAGCTGTTGATACCTAGCTTTGGACTTGGACCATGAGCTTAGGAGGCGGGAAATGCTTGTCCAGGCCAAAAGCGCAACGGAAACGAATAGGGCGATCAGAGGGAGTAGAATCTGCAGGTAGCTAGAGTAGTACAAGAAAAACGGTCAGCAAGCTTTTCACAGCGCAGGGGTCAAGACAAGGGAGCACAAACTCTACTCGGAAGCAGACGCTGAAGTCATCGATCTCCCATAGATTTCCATTGCACTGCGCAAACCCCATTGTTTCAGAGATCTTGCTCGAGTCGAGCTCACTGGTGGGGGACTGCCGCAGAGGCGGAAAGTAAGTAATTCGAGATGTCGCGACAATGAATTGACGGGATTGTGCGTCAAAAGAGTTCTCAGATAACGGGTTCGGGCAGGTGATGGTCAAAACCCAACGTGGGTTGCACGAGTGCGTCGGACCGGTAGCGGTGGCTGCGGCGCCGGAGGTCTCGAGGCAGTCAAGGTATTGTGCAGTCTTGTCGGAGCTTTGTCGCAATGATCCCGGTCAAGCGTCACTTGCAAGCACCATTGATAGAGCGTGGCGTGACGTGAGCGATTGCAGAACCCGGATGGTCGACAAGACTCTATCGAGGCCGTAACTGCGCTTCTTTGCGATTGCAATTTTTGGGTTGTTCAGCGCTCAATCGAGCCGTATGATGATGCCGAAGTCGCAGATTGTCGTGCTGATCATCGATCAGATGCCGTCAGAGTTTTGTATGCGAACTCTGAACACTCTCCGACGAATGACGTCTTTGTAGAGAGCGTGAAAGGACCAAGAAGAATACTCTGCAAGGAAACTGAAAAAATGAAAGAATATCGGTACCGATGCCAATAGAAGTATTAGATGAAGGATGCAGTCGAAACAAAAGAGTTTTGACCGTGACTTGCAGGAACTAAGAAAAGAGGAGGAAGAGACGAAGAGTGCGGCGGTCGTTGAAGAGAAGAACCAAACGAACGGGGAAGAGTAGACTAGGTAGGCCAGGCCCAAACAACACAAGTTCCGAGATACGTTATGGATTCACACGCACGCACGCAAGACAAGACTTTACTCTTGTTGGATGGCACCGGGGGGAGAGGAAAGTGGAGGGCATGTGTCGGTGTCCAGGGAGTGAGATGCAAGCTATGAAGCTTTAGTGGGGCAGCGAATGGCCTAGGCTAGGTACAGTTCAGTAGGTGAGGTAACGATGGCTTGCGATGCGATGCGATGCGATCCCTACAGATGATGAATGCGATGTTGCCCTGCTCTGTAACTTTGCGAAAGCCTTGAATTCAGTTGGCGTCGGGTTGTTCCTTGACTGTTGGAACTACCTAACTTTGACAAAACCTCTAGCCTCAACGATCCATCTTCTAGACCCATTTACCCACTACAAATTTCTCGCAAGTCGTCATGACAAACATTAGCAATTAATGATGCGAGTAATCCAATCTGTATGTTACCCCAGTTCTATGTATACTGTATGACGGGGCTGCGGGGACATCACCTCGTTACTCCGTTTCAAGCAGATGTCAGATTCTCAAATCAACACAATCAATTGAATGCTATAAATGTTTGCACGCTCAAATGCTACTGATTGATAGCAAATAATCCTTGCAAAAGGTCACAAGGATATCGACGTTGAGCCAAAACTCAGACATGTCTGGACAAGGTATTCTAACCACACAGACCCAGTTAGCGTTCAAACTTGAAGATACCTAACCGACCGCTACAAAAGTGCCCTTTGCATCAGGTAACTCGCTCCGACAGCCTTATCTAACAGGTGACGTTACGAGACATTGGCTCGGAATTAATACCGACAGACTGTAAAATGATGGACTGACTCGAATAAACAAAGGGCGAGGTTGTAGGGCAAGGTAGTGGTAAACATCGTGAGTCAACGCGTAGGAACGTGCAGTCAATAAATCAGTGAAATGCCAGTAGTCTTGACTAATTTCCACGCACGTACCTGTATGGTAGACGGTGATAGTGGGATCGCGATCGTTACAATTGGAGTTTAATTGAAAGAGCCTAATTCATACCCAATTGACTACATTGACTGCCATCAAATATTTGACCATGATTCCCTCCCTGTATACTGGCGGCTCATAGAGTATCCCATTCCCGAGGTTCGTGCTCTTTCATCTATGGATACTGAGATAAGTTAAATCTGCAGACAAAGATCATCCATAAAGGTCAATCATATTGTCCTTCTTTGTTTGATCAATAATTACCATTGCATCCAAACCATATCATGCAATTCGCGACAAACGTTCCAGTCAACCATCACCACAAACTACCCTAGAAAGAACCATCTCCACAACAACACCACATGAGCTAAGGTCTTGCGTCTCTGAACAGGGATCATGTCTTCAGCAGCTTACATGCCACCCTGCGGTCTGAGCGCACCCATCACAGTTGTGTCCGTAGCTCTATGATATGCAGGACATACACCTCCTCCAATCGCTTATAACGTTATTTCTCACCTATCAATCGTCAAAACCGCCATCGAGGCTCTATATATACCGTGCTATCATCCCGATATTTTGCAACAATCACAATGTCGAGCAACACAACGTTCGTACAACAAGACATGTGTCGTGCATTCAGCCTCAACATATGCAAACCGTCAGGTTGATCACAATCCCCTCTTTCGTGATTCGCTATCCCTCACCGCCGGCTAATACACTCGTTCCTTATCGTTACTCCAGGTCCCTGGGGCCTGGGGAAACGGTTCCCCCACGTTCTAATGCCGTGTAGCGGTTACATTCAACGTCTTTGACCAATCGAAGTCTGATGACCTTGCAGTTGAACTGGGTGTGTTCCTGTTGGACCGTGACGCGAGGGCCTCACTTCTGCAGGACCGGTGAGACCTGCAGTGCTGAGACAATCCGTGAACTAGACTCTGGTGTAGATGCTGCCTAGGTAGACTGTTTCCTTTTTGGTTGTGTACTGTGCCTATGTAACAGTGTACAAGGGTTACAGTCATCTCTTATCCATGCCTAGCGAAATCGGACGTTGCACAATTGGCATTAAATATATGTCATTCATAGATCGTTCTCGAGTTACTACGGAGCTCATCCGTGCCACACACGTGGCTTTCAGACATGGCGTCCCTCTCCAACTAACCCGTCATGACAGCTCTTGGGCTATTTTTGTTAATAATGACACGACAGCCTTCAATGACTGTCCCAATTCCTTCCCAGCCAATATGACATCACTGCCCCGACTCCTCCGGCTTGTTGAGCAAAAAGAAACAAAAACATGTTAACTATTTTATCTTTTCTTCCTCTTTACTGTTGATACACAAACGCCCGTCTTAGCGGGCCACAACGTAAGGCTGAATCAATCGTGCCTCATGGTCGAGATGGCTGTTTAGCCCATAATCATGCCCTTCATACCGGCCATGTCACCCTCCTTGGCGGCGATTTCGAAGTAACCGTAGATGATACTGCAGACGTTAGTATTGTGATTGAAGAATTAAGATGTGATCCAACTTACGTGACAGCAAGGAGAGTACCGGTACCGGAACCAAGAGCGCCCAAAAGGTCACTGGTGACGGAGAGCGCACCAATGCAGGCACCACCGAAGGCGGCGGCAGTAGGGATGATGCGCTTGAGCTCCTTGTACATGGACTGATCACGGTGACCAGCCATGACGAGACCCTGATCCTTGAGCTGCTTGGCAACATCACGAGGGCTGGAGCCAGAAACCTCAATCCAGGTCTTGGAGAAGAGAGCACAAGCACCGAGCATGTAGACGATGTAGGCGCTCATGTGGATAGGGTCGAGAAGAGCCTCCTTCAGGTTCTGGGGAGGAGACATGTAGTAGACGAGACCAGAGGTAGCGTGGAGCTGAGAAGAACCATCCTTGGCCTCCCAGACACCGAAGAGACGGACAAGGAGGTTCTCAGAGAAGCGGGAGTAGAGCATCTGGCTGATAAGGAAGACGTTGGAAGAAAGAGCGGACTGCAGCATGATGGGCATGTTGGAGGTGTAGAACAGGCGGACGGGGTAAGATCCGCGAGCACCACGCTGGCGAGAAGACTTGACGGGGATCTCGACGCGGAAACCCTGGAGGTAGATGACAGCGGCGAAGACGGCAATGGTGGCAAGGAGGTTCATGATGTTGGGGAGGTTCTGGCGGTAGAAAGCCTCCTGGAGAGCTCGCTGCTTGTTGGGCCAGGTCATGAGGAGGTGGAAGAGGGCAATGACAGCACCCTCAAACTCGGGACCACGGCCAGTGTTGATGGTGGTGGGAGAGAAAGCCTTCCACATGATGGACTCGCAGATGTTGGTGGCAATGAACAGAGAGATGCCGCTGCCAAGACCGTAGCCCTTCTGGAGCAGCTCGTCAAGGAGGATGACAATCATACCGGCAACAACGAGCTGGAGGATCAGGAGGAAGACGATACCAGCACCAAGGTCGGAGGGAGGTCCATAGAGACCGGAGAAGACGTAGACAGTAGCAGTACCGGCGGAGAGGATGAAGGCCAGAAGCTTCTGGGCGGTCTGGTAGAGCTCGCGGTCGGACTTGAGGTCAAGGTTGACGTCGATCATGTGGGTGCCAGCAAGGAGCTGGAAAACCATGCCAGAGGAGATGATGGGGGTGATACCCAATTCCATCAGTGTACCACGGTTACTCGCGATGACCATTCGCAGCCAGTATAGAGGATCCGAGTTGTCGGAGGAGACGATACCGTAGAGAGGCATCTGGCTCATGACCAGGAAGATGAGGAGGGTGAGAGCCGTCCACATGAGCTTCTGGTTGAAGGGGATCTTGGTCTCCGGCTGCTGAACCTCTGGGAGGAACGGCACGAACGGCTTGACCAGGTCGAGGAATCGTACTATCGAGCGCAGCCACTGTTAGCTTTTCTGTCTGATGATTCGCGATGCCAATTGGCAATTGCGCGCCATTTTGTGATGTCGCGCGAGCTCAAAAGTTTCGAAGCTTTCAGCTCCAGACAAGGAGAACAAACTTACGGGAACTCATGGTGGGCAACGAGACTAAAGGGACAGAACAAGAATTGGACTATTTCATCCAATGGGGGGAAGAAAGAAGGAAAGAAAAGGAAGATGCTGAGCTTGAAGAGCCCAGGCGATTTGAAGGGTCGATGGGAGAATAATTAAAGGAGAGCTGGGGGGGGGCGGAGGTTGGCGATCTGGCTTCAATGAGCCCAAATTGTAGATGTGTCCAATATTGGGAGTGGAGTGGCACGTGACCTCCAGGGGCGACTCGAGATGGGGAGCTCCAGCTAAGGTTCCATTCCCTGAGCTTCTCCAGGTAATAGCCTATAGGGAGCTAGCGAGCTGTGCACAAAGGGGTTTCAGCCTCTGAGACCAATTGAAGCTAACCTTTGAACCCCGCCGTAATTTTTCCGTCAAATGACTCCGCTTTGCCTGTTCTGGAACATTTGAGGATTTGACTCAATATTGTTCATTCACTGGAAAAACGACAAGGGCAAGTATTGGGAATCAATATTTATGGCTTTATCATATTAGATGCTTCGTAGCCTGGGTCCTCTTCTCAGGCGAAATGTCACTACAATGTCTAGAAAACCTCCAGCAGAACCCCTGGTGGTTGTGCTAGGATCAACGGGCACGGGCAAGTCAGATGTAAGTTAGCATCACCCATGGTAGAATGGTTCTGACGGATATAGTTGGCAGTTGAACTTGCAACTCGGTTGAATGGTGAAATCATTAACGCGGATGCTATGCAGTTGTATAATGGGCTGCCGATTATCACCAACAAAATCACCGCTGAAGAACAGCGTGGTATCCCTCATCATCTTCTTGGACATATTTCTTTGGATGAGCAACCATGGGATGTTGATGATTTCAAGAGGGAAGCGACTCGAACAATACGAGAGATTCGTGGCCGAGGACGATTGCCGATTCTCGTCGGTGGCTCACAGTATTATGTCGACCCTATCCTCTTTAAAGAGGTTATTCTGGATGATATAGACCTGGATATGTCCAAGTCGTTCCCAATTCTTCAAGAGTCAGGTGAAGTTATGCTCCATGAGCTACGAAAGGTTGACCCTGTCATGGCCGATCGATGGCACCCCAAGGATCGTCGCAAGATCCAACGATCCCTGGAGATTTACCTTCGGAGCGGCAAAAGAACATCCGAATACTATGCCGAGCAACAAGCTCGAAAAGAAGCAGCCCAGCAAGACGCCAACAAGCAGCCCTGGGAGAATCTGCTGTTCTGGGTCTATTCGGAACGAGATGTCCTGCGAGATCGTCTCGATAAGCGAGTCGATAAGATGCAGACGAGTGGACTCATGGACGAAGTCCGAGAACTTTACGAATTTAAACATAAAAAGGAAGCAGAGGGCCAACGGCTCGACATGACAAAGGGGATATGGCAGTCAATTGGATATAAACAATTCGAGCCATACTTGTCCGCTGTTGACGAGGGACGAGAGGCTGCAGAGCTCGAGAGATTAAAGAGCGCAGGACTTGAAGAGATGAAGTCGGCAACGAGACGATACGCTGTCTATCAGACTCGCTGGATCAGACTGAAGCAGATCCCACGGATACGAGAGATTGGCCCAGAAGCCATGAACAACATGTATCTTCTGGACAGTACGGATGTCTCTGCATATGGCCAGAACGTCGTTGAGCCGGCCGTAAAGTTGACCGAACAGTTCCTCAAAGGCGAAGAACGTCCATTACCGACTGAGGTTTCGTCACTTGCGAACGAAGTTCTCACACAAGTTGGCAACCCACCACCAAAAGCAACACCATGCAAACGTACATGCGAAGTCTGTCATACGGTGTTAATGACAGAAGAGGCATGGAAACAGCATCTAAAAAGTTCAACTCATCGACGGGTTGTTCGCAAGAAAGCTAGAACGTCTTTGGTACCAGTGGAAAAAGTGCCCGAGGATAAAGATGAAGGAGACTCTGGGCCAGAGCTGGGGTCCATGTTTTCAGAGTGATCAATACAAACAGTCAAAACCCGTGCCACGATCCGAGTCCGTTCCATGGATTCCATGGAGCCGGTATTGAACAATCACGTCACTTACGGCCATGATATGAGAATTATGGTTGTGCGTAAAGCTGGCTCAAGGCCATCGCTTGAAACAAGATACCGAAACCAGATGCCGTCATCGGATCGACTCGGATGCTAGCCGTTGACCCGTCTAAACGAATAACAGAGGTATTCCATGTTTCAACAGGCTGTTTGACATGCCGTGTGAATCATCAGTCTGCCTTACAAATCGAAGTGCCCTGAAGTCCTAACCGGACTCCGAAGACTTGGAGAGGAGACAACTGCCGTTGAACTATTCCATAGGGCTTACCGTAATTATGATGAGCTGGCATTGAATTCACCATACCGGGACGATGTATGCGAGGCCCTTTGCTTAACCAAGGATCATGCCAGTTTGCATAATGGTCAGCTGGCCTAGGATGAAAGGGACGATAATAACCCGCTCACCCGAATCAGGCACAAGACCTTTGATGCGGGCAGATCATGATAGAAGTCAGTTTTGATGAATTACTACTCTTCAGAGCCTGATAGGTTCACCGGACACTCGGTGATATCACGTCCGTGGGGGGATATCATCAGAACGCGAAACATAGACAAGGATACGAAAACCATATGGGACCGGGCTGTGGGAACAGCCCGACGAGAGAGCAACACAGAGACTGCGGAGAAGAGCTTATAGGCACTGAACTGAGCGTTTGAGTTCGAGAGGGCTAGGTGGTCTACCTAGTTTAAGTGGCTTAACCTTCCGGAGCTTCCGAAGTTTACGAAAATATTTGAAAGAGCCCAGTTTTAAACGGCTGTGTACTGTATGAGGGTATATATTAAAGGTCTGACGTAGGGTGCTAAACTACAGACCCTTTGGGATAGCATCGGATCAAGGTTTTAAGTATTTAATGTCCGTCAGTCTGCATACGGTAACTGTTCTGATACATACAGATTGAGTCATCGGGCAGGGCTGGCGCTTTGGTCCGTTGCGGCGGACTTGGATGACAAAAGTCCGCCGCTATCCCAGCGACGGGGCTCGAGTTCGGGTCCAGGGGGTCCTCATTGGTCAGTTTCAGCTAGAAGATTCGATTTTAGCATATCGACCATGTGAAACTCAAAGGAATGCATCAGCGATTTTCCTGTCAGGCAGCTTTATATCAACCTTGCCCTTTGGCCAGGTCTGCCTACTGTCTATTTACGGTATGGAGAATTAAATATCTGCCTGAACCGATACAGCCCTAAGAACAAAGGGGTAATTATTTTATTTATATCTATTTTACTTCCTTATATCTACGGACTGCTTCCCTGAAACCCTACGCCGACTGATGTGATTGTTGAATAAACGGAATACGCGGATTCCGGTATGCGCGTTTAGTTAAGTTATTCAACACTCTCAATACCACCTTTTTTATGCAGAGGCATTGGACAGCACAATCTCCAACAACCACTGAACAATCAACCCGAACAGACCTGAAAAAAAAAACCATAGGCCAGCCCCTGGGCTACCTCCCAGAAGAGACAAGACAAGCAAAGCACCACCTCAGCCAGCCATAACCTAACCGGCTCTACATTATACCGGTAGACTCGGCATCTTACGGTATCGTCAGCTGCCCTGCTTATCGTTTTTTTGCACCAGGGAGTTCTGAAGTGTGATCGATCATAACCATTTCACATTCATCACTTTTATTTCTTATCCTCCTCTTTCAGTCTTGACAGACCCTTTGTTCCGCTTGCGTTTCTGCTCTGCTGCCCCTCCCCCTCACTCACCTGACCCCAGTGAAACGGACGGAAGCGGGCTTCTGAAAAACCCCAGCTACCCGCCTGCCTGAGCTGTACGTACTGTACGGTGGAGCTCACGCTGGCGTCATAGGATATTTTACTCAACCTTCAACTCTCATCGACGAGACGAGACTCTGTGACTGTTATGTGAGGTTTTGCTCAATTCCGCGGTCATGTCAAACAATATCACCCACGGGCCGGGCTCTGTATCGCACAAGAACCCTCGTGTTCTGGCCTGCGTCTTGTGTCAGCATCGCAAGATCAAATGCGACCGTAACACGCCCTGTTCAAATTGTATCAAGGTGAGCATCTACAGCCGCAATCTCTTATCAGATTCAGTCATTAATGCGACTATAGGCAAATGTTACTTGTACTCCAAGCACTCCCGCTCCAGCAAGGAAGCGCCGGAGACCCAATCAGGACCTTCAGGAAAGACTTGCACGATGTGAGCAGCTCCTAAAACAATACGCTGATGGTTCTGTACCATCTCCTTCTGCTGTTGGTCATTCACCTGCTGCAAATGGGGCCGTAGATACGTATCCTGCAACACCCACCAATGTCGACGGTCAGTCCAAGTGGAAACCAACTGGCAAGATGGTCAAGGAAGAAGGCGGGGTGCGATTCATGGACAGTTATCTCTGGGCTAACATCCACGATGAGGTGAGTCTACCGACTTGGCCTGCTAACATGCACTAATGCCATTCAAGCTCCAAGCCATGAGAGAAATTGTCGACACCGATGATCCAGAGGAAGCCAGTGTCATGGGCTCTGAAGATTTGAGCCCAGATGACAACATCGATCTTCTGATACCAGCCGATACAGCTACCAGATCCTGCGAGGAACTCCAGCCTGAGCCGGTTCACATCTTTAGGCTCTGGCAGTTATTTGTCGATCGCGTCAATCCTCTGACCAAGATCATCCACGTGCCATCAGTGCAACCATTCGCCTTGGAGATGGCGACCGATATCAACAAGATCCCACTCAACTACCAGGCTCTCCTATTCGCCATCTTTACCATGGCCACAGTATCCCTCACCGAAGCTGAATGCCTTCAGATGCTGGGAACATCTCGGGATGAAGCCCTCCGACGGTACACCATTGGAACCAAGGTGGCACTTACAAAGTTTAACTTTCTCAAGAATTACGACATGGTGGCTCTGCAGGCATTGCTGCTTTACTTGGTAAGTCAACCATACCCCTGTGTAACTATTGCTGACGATTCCAGCTATCTCTCCAGAACCGATATGATCGACATGCGGCCTGGATCCTCAGTGGAATGGTAGTGCGAATCGCGCAAAAGATGGGCTACCACCGTGACGGTGACTACCTGGGACTGAACGCCTTTGAGACAGAAATGCGACGACGTATGTGGTGGCAGATCATCCTCCAGGATGCCAAGAACGCTCTAGTTTCTGGCTTGAGCCACTCGCTTCTCCCAAGCAGCTGGGACACCAAGATGCCACAAAACGTAAACGATGCCGACCTTTTCCCAGGATCAATCGAACCCGTTCTACCCCGCGAGGGCCCAACAGAAATGGCTTTCTGTCTGATCGGCTACCAGATTGCCAAGTTTCTCGTCAACGCCGAATCACTCCACGGAACCCCCGGATTAGAAGCTGCCGTCATGGGACACGACTTTGAAGGCCAAGATCCTGCCATTATACCTAGCATCCAACAGTACCGAGATTTGGTGGACAATTTGGAGCAGAATTTGCTGGAGGTAGAAGCTCGTTACATCGATCCAACGGCTGGAAACGTACACATTGCCGCACTCAGCATTCGTCCGATGATCTGCAGCAAGATGAGGGAGATACTAGTCCCCATGAAGGAGCAACCAGAATGGGGCACAGAAATTCTCGACAAGAAGGATAACCTCTTCAAGATTGTGTTGATGAACAATGAGCACAGCACAGATGCATATGGCGTGATGGACCAAACTGGTTTCCTCTGGTTCCTCAAGTTTCATTTCCAGATTGATATCTTTACAGTCATGACCAAGCAGCTCTGCCAACGACCGACCGGTTCCCTCGCCGACCGCGCATGGAACATGGTTCAGAAGATCTACCATTACCACACCGAACTCCTCGACATCTCCCAAAAGACATACTACATCCAAGCCCAAACTGTGCTCAAAGCTTGGAAGAACCGAGAACAAGCCTTCAGAGCAGCTGGCCAGCCCCTCGAGACACCAAACTTTATCTATCGCCTACGAGACGTCGTCAAGAGCGAGAACAGAACTTCAGAACCCTCGCCGCAACAACCTGTCGCACAACCCCCGCAAAACTCACAACAAATGACCGATCTTGATCCATTTTTGGGTAACTATCTGGATGTGTCGACGCTGAATTGGGATTTATGGGGGACCATGAACCAACCGCCACAGCAGCAGCAGAGTCAGATGCCTGTTTCGTTATTCGGCAATTTCCCAATGGGTAACATGGGTTAGGGTTATGAAATTGTACTTATGAAAAGCTCGGTGCTGGTATGATAATGAGCTGGGAATCTCCATGGAGTAGGGTGCATGTTGGATTTATAGAGCGGCGTTGGTAGGGATGGATACCAGGGAGCAATGTATCAATATATTTTGTCAAGTCACAAGCTATGAATCACAGCATTTTAGAGTCTTGTTGTTGTCAGATTGTCTGAGTCCATTCCTTTCCCCCCACAGCAAGTCCTTGATCTTCCGTTTGCCCATCATTGCAACACTGCCTCCGATACCCTCAGTTCAGAGCACGAGCATGATGCTCGCGAGCCGCTTCAAAGACCGGATAAACATGTCCCGCACCATTGCTCCCCCGCACAAGAGGATGGTTTAGAGCACCATCAGGCATGGCATCCAGTTCGATGTCAGAGTTGGCATCCGAATCGTCATGGTCGCGGCCGCGGGTACCAGTAGGCGATTTGGGACGAGAGCGCCAGTTGCAAAAAGAAACTGCTGACAGGAAGATGACAACGATGGCGGTGCAGCTGATGGCGATGGCGATGACTACACTGGTGTCGCTCATGCGGCGGTGGATGGTGTTTGTCATTGTTGCGGTTGACTGAGATGTTAGTTGTGATGCGAGATACGGGGGTGACTTACCAAGGACTTGATGCTGTCAGTGAGTGTCTGCAGAGGACTCTTGGCTGCCACTTGTATGGCTCGAAGATGTTCACCAAGGGATGAATGCGAGTTGGAAGTTAGAGAGATGAGATAATGACACTGAGCAAGCGGCAACGGACCGATGTATCAGGTGAATATGTTTTTATATATTCATGCGTAGCAAACGACAAGTGAAGAAGATAATAGACTTTCCCTAAAGCATGGTCATGTAGTCGTTTGAAGATGAACAAAGCATGCCCGAGTCTGCAAACATGCCGTACCATTCCTAGATGGCTGGCACTGACAGCCACGCACACTCACAATCATTCCCAAACAACCTCAATCTCTCTCTTATCTAACCTACCTGAATATCGCCAGTACTCACCATAACTCACCTAAACCTGTGCCTCAGCTGACCTATTCCTTGCCGCCGCATTTCGTTGTCCCGCAACTATACCACGTATCCGAGCCTCTTTGTTCTGCTCCTTCTTCTGCTGCCGATGAGCCAGATACTGCAAACAACAGCACGGAGCAATAAACAGCAGAAACAGAAGCGCCATGCCGACTGTCAAGCCAATGATGGCTATCTTGTCAGAGTGGTTGGGTTTGCCGTGGTCGTGCTGTGTCAGGGCATCGAGTGTTGTGGTGGGGGAGGTGACGGTCATGAGAGTACTAGGGGAAGCCATCTTGATTGAGATGGAAAGGAACATGCGTGTTGGTGGGTGGTTTTTCTGAAATTGGCAGATGAGTTGGGGTTGGCGAGGAGTATGGAGATATATAGGGGCTTATGAGTGTGTGTGAGCAGTGAACAGGGTGATGTTGTAGGCTCCAGTTCTGAGAACAAGACATTGTTATATCATCGGCCACGGAACGTGTAGTCTCTTCATAGTCTGACGTCAGTTCAGTTTTCTTTGTTCTGGTGACGGTTGAACATCCCTCAGCGGTGAACTGGACAAGCTGTGAAGATGAGAAGCATGCTTCTTGAAGGGAACAGCACTTATCTAACAGAATGGCAAGTCCTTGCGCAGTTCAGTTGCACAACCTCCAACTCCTCTGACGGCTGCGGTGTATGTCTTTACACCTTGAAGACGACATCAAAGACAGTCTTCAGGTATTCGACGTGATGCCATCGTTGTTCAGCGTTCAACAATACGCTATAGGCCTATCCAATTGACCTTCACGCTGAGCACCTCAGGTTGTCAACCAGACTTATTATAGGCCAGTCATGATCACGGGCACACTACTTGAGCTCGCCTTCAGAGGTCAAATCACAGGCACACATATGCATCAGAATGTAGATCTCAAAAATGAAACGACACCTAGACGGGAAAACTAGGTGTCGAGATTAACGACGGATCCAATTTCCCAATATTCTTCTAAGAACTGTTCTCGAGTCCAAAGACCCTGCCTACAATGCTGTCCACTCTCTACACTAGACAGCGTGCGGCGAACGTTCTTGTCTATCTGAAGAAGAAAGGAAAAACTGAACCGCGTCAAAAAATTCGCGATAACAAAACTCACAATCCTGCTTAGTCATTGGACACTACACGTGATAGTGGGTCACGTGCATTCCGAGATGAGGAATTGACATCATCCCATTGGCTGATTGGACCGAGAAGCCGAGGAGGCCCGTTCCGATGTCTCGAGAATAGGAAGCCATCATCATTGATACTCCAGATACCGTACGAATCTCGCCCTTGAAGCATCGACGCTGACGATATCGTTGACCGGACCTTGGCCGAACCCTCTCCCTTCGAAATCGCTAGATTCTCACAATCCGCCACGATGCTCGCTCAACGTGTTGGCGTCGCCGCTCTTCGTCAAGGTACTTTCGCAACCCGAGCCTCGACATCCCGATATCTAACAGCTCTGTAGGCGCGACCAAGCCCTTCTTCGCCCAGAACATCCCCAAGGCTGCTCTCGCTGCTGGGATCTCTACCTCTTCCCCCCTACGGTGCGTCCCTAGCTTCAATCGAGCTTCTTCCATCTGACATTCGCAGCGCTGTCGGTTCCACCAAGGTCTCGCAGCAAGACGGCCACCAGATCCTCGTCAACCAGCGCCTCAACCGTCCCGTCTCTCCCCATCTGGCCATCTACAAGATCGAGCAGACATGGTTCGGTAGCTCCGCCTGGAACCGAATCACCGGCTGCACCCTCTCTGCGACCATGTACGGTTTCTCCCTCGCCTACCTCGTCGCTCCTCTTGTCGGACTCCACCTCGAGAGCGCAAGCATCGCCAGCTTCGCCGCTGGTCTCCCCCTCGCCATCAAGGGCGGCATCAAGTTCACGCTGGGCTTCCCCTTCGTCTACCACGCCATCAGCGGCTTCAAGCACCTCCTGTATGACGCCGGCAAGGGCTTCGCCAAGACGACTATTGTCCAGGCCGACAAGTACATCTGGGCTGCCAGTTTCCTCGGCGCCATTGGCTTGGTTGCTTTCCTGTAAAATACCAAAATTGAACAGACGACGGAGGGATATAGATGGCATGGTTCGCAGTGGATGATACAATGGATAAGGGAAGGAGTACGGCGAGGACGAGAAACTCGTGTACGAGTATTAGCCGGAGGGCATTCCTACTTTGAGCAAAGAATTTTATTATCTGTACACAAGCGCCTTTAAATGCTTGAGCCTGTTCTAGCCAATACCTCGTGAGGTATTCGCAACCAAACGCCATTCGCCTGTCGTGAATATTACGTGCCAAATCTCTAATCCAAGAATCGAGCATCCAGGATGGTCCTGATCAATCTCCGATTACCCGCAGAGGCAATCTTTTCCCCAATGATGGGCCCGATAAAGTCCTTGAGTTCGGATATCTCTGTCTCGACGTTTGCGGTACCATTGACTCCGTTGGTGTCTGATTCAACATGATCTGCCAGCGAAGCCACAGCCTGTACTATGCCCTGAACCAGCATCTCGTAGTCCATTGTGCCCTCTGCCTTGTCCTTCAGGGGCTGTAAAATCCCCGAGTCAAAAGTCTGCAAGTTACGTAGCACCAGCACGCGGATTGCCTCTGGACCTCCTGCTTCCAACAGGCCGTGGATGGCACCGTAGAGGACCGCAGGGGGTTTGGTGGGGTCGAGAAAGTATTTGAGGCATGTCCTCGTCAACTTGGGTCGCAGGAGTGTGTTTGAAGCAGAATATTTGCGTGCAATCCGCCCAACCAGAGATGCAGCCAGCTGTCGAAGATCATACTGCTCCTTGAGAGCATCCGTTCCTTCGTCAGTACCCAACTTTCTCGCCATTAGACAAGTAAGAGCAGGCGCTGACAGGGGGCTGGCGTAGGGATCCAGGAAAAGGCTCTTGTTTTCGATGAGAGCATTCGTCAGCTCCATCATCTGCTTAAGAGTGAAGGTGTCATCGAGATGGTGTGTTACTCGGTCCATGATGAAGGTTATGAAGTATGGGATGAGCTGGTGCAGGCCAGGGTCGTCTCTCACGGAACCGAGAGCGGCTTGCCGTAGGCGAACCACTTCCTCGTCAGGATTGTCGTCGAGAACAGCAGCCTGGATTTTATCGAAGTAGAGTATGAGCTCCTTGCTCACAATGTGCTTAACAGATGGTTTCATGGAGACATTGTCATTGCCTGCCAAAGCGGACAAGGCAGGGTTCGCACCAGGGCCCTTGGGGAGGAGTTCTTGCGATCGTGACTCGGAAGTCGTGGGGTTCTGAGGGATGGAAGGCTGGACGCCTTCGATGGCGAGCCAGTGCGCTGAAGGCGTCAGCATGGAATCGTGCGCCGACGGGAAAACGTACCTGTAAAACCCATGTCGCGCGGCACCTTAGGCAGAGGCGCATTGATGAGCTTTTCAAAGTCGACCTCCTCATCCTCAATGTAGAACAGCGGCTGGCCAGGTCCAAGACTGGCCTCGCCGTATCGTAGCGGACGCGTAGAATCGTAGCCGTAGAGGGGCTCCACGTCGAGGGCCCTGAGCGCGAGGGAGATATCGTTGACGGTGAGGGTTGTTCTGCGGGCGGCGCGCATGAAGCGCAGAGACTCCACGATGACCTGGCCGATTCGGTATTCGACGTCCTGTGCCAAGCACTTGAGCGCTTCTTCGTTGAGAGAGCTGATGCCAACCGACTCTGCGACATCCTTGACGTTATCGGGATTCCAGAGCAGTTTGGGGGTATCGGTAGCCATGGCGCTGTGAGATGCGCAAGAGGGCGCTGACCTGGGAGATTCGGTTCAGATGGCAGTGCAGCTGGGTTGGGAGGTTGTCGGAGAAAGTGTAAGGTACATTTAATGAGCTAGGTGAATGTGAAGCTTGACGAGGCTGAGATGCAGCAACGCATTTGGATAGTGTGGCTTGATAGGCTAGCGCCACACTAGAGAGGCTGATATACTAGACAAGGGATCTCTAATATCGTGAGTAACAAAAAGCTTGGAAAACTTAGTACAACTCAAGTACCTATTGATTTAGCTGACTACCTAGGCAGGTAACTCTAGATTAGATATCCTGGCACCTCTGTCTCTCATCATGAGCTTTCTTGCTCCCCGGGGCCAGGTTGTACAGCTCAAGCATCCTTGGACACGTACTTGCGAAGATTCAGGATGAACTAGCAGGATCTTCTGCAGACTTTATGAATGCTCTGGTATCTAGAAAGGAGGCAACCATTATGACCTCTTCCTCCACCTGGGCGATCCTGCTACCTGACCACCAAAGGCCGAGCCAGCTAGAGCAACCCCACGACACGAAACCTTGAGATACAGCATTTAGAGCATTCCTCCCAGTACCTAAAGTATCAAGCATCATATTCTTCCCCGAGAGTCAACGGAAGTTGCCGGTTCTCTTGACAAAGCACGTAATGCATCTTGGTACCGTCCCAGTGGAAATCGAACCGCAAGTCACCTGGCTCACCCAAGGCATTCCGATAGTACACGGGGCGTACAATTTCGGCTTTCGCACCTGGCCCCTTGACACGATACCAATCCAGAAAACAGCGGCCGTCTGGAGAATGTCGCACTGCCTCTGGAGGAACATATCTTGGGTTCAGGCCCTCGGCAGAGAGTTCATCGCCCTGGGGAGTAGATAGTCAGCCAAAGGTTCCACCAGTGCATGCATAAAGGAGATACTAACCCAGCGGACAAGCCAATGGATAGGTCCGCCATTGTCAATGCCTACGCCGTAGCTTTCTCCTGAGGCTCGAGTTTCGATCTGCACAATCGACGGTGCTGACTGGCTCTTTGTCTGAATGGCATGCAGGACGGCACCTCGAGCCACCGAAATCCATCTAGAGCCACTGTTCAGTCTGAAGCGCGAGAAGTGAAAGAGAGAACTAACCCTGTGTCGTCTCCGTACTGATTGACATGGGTCGAGGGAGACACGCTTCTGACCTTGTATTCTATCTTTTGGCAGAGATAGTAGTTACGACCAAACCCCCCAGCTATAACCACATGCTGGAAATTCCAACACTAGCAAGTCTCACCTTTATCCGGCCTGGAGACTACTCACTGTTGCCTGTTCCCCGGTCCGTTCCTTCACCACGGCCATTTCTGATCCTATTAGGTTTGTAATCTTTTTCACGACGGGGTCGAATACCGCATGGATGTCGGCCCTGGGGTGCCCATCAGCTGCTGCTATTGGCCAAGAAAGAATAGAAAGAAAACACCCGTATATTACTTACGCGGTAAACTCCATCGTGCTTTGACCGGCCTGTTTCCCTAGGAACTTTAGAGGAAGGTCGAAGACCTGGCCTCCCATATCGACAGCGTGCTCTATTTTCATCTTGCTGTGCCAGATCCTGTCCACAAACTTGTCATAGTCATTGTCCTTGAGATCATTGACTGCTTGCTTTGGACACTCTGCCCCAGTCTTCGCCCTGAGTAACTTCATAAACCCGTCATCTAGGAGAGCAGCTCCGGCATACATACATTTGCTGGAGGAAATCCCACCCACGGCGAGTGGACGCATAGACCGCACTTGATAGGAGACCAAGTCCTGCCGAGGGGATGAGTGTCAAGACGAGAGATGGATGCTGGAGTAGTCAAGTCACTTACAGTAGTTCCTCCGCCGCAGTCACAAATGATGACTGTGTCCTTTTCATTGAAGTTCAAACCCTGGCAGATGGTTTAGATGTGGTTCAAGATATACGCATCGTGGGGGGATTTGCTTCCCCTACCTTCAAGTGGCCTGTATTAGCCGAAGCTGACAAGAGAGCGATGGCAGCGGCTTCTGACTCCACGACCGGGTTCTGCGCCAGACGAACGTTTGTACTGAGAATATTCGCGGAGCGGGAGCGAATAGCTTGAAGTAGCCTCTCGCGAGCGTCCAAGGGCCAGATGGCTGGAACCGTCACGGTAATTTCGACGTTGGTATTCTTGTCCAAGTTCTCGTGAAACTGTTTCCAGAGCTCTCCAAGGTACTTGGAAGAGGCATCGACCGCACTGATATCGACTTCTTCGCGTTCTTTTATCAATTTGTCGAGTTTGTCAGATACTCGGACATCTTTAGGCAGGTCATCTCTGTGTGGAATAGAAAGCTTGAACCATTCCAACCATCCTTCGTCGTACCCCGGGCCATTGTATATCCCCTTTGGGTATCTTGTAGGGATCTTTACCCCTTTGGACCCGTAAAGACTTGATCGATAGGGTTGACAGCGGCCACGATGGAACTGGCCATCTGCTTCCGGGAACGCGTAGCATATAGCGGAATGACTGTAACTGCGTAAGCAAGAGAAGCCTCTAAGAAGTGAACAACTCGGAACTCACGTGGTTCCGAAATCGATGCTGGCAAGTACGGTTGGGCGGTCAGTACGGTGCTCTTCGGGAGTCATACTAGAAGACGCCATGCTGTTTGAATTCAAGTGATGAATATGATAACCTCTGAAGATGGAGGTTCGATCGAAGGAAGAGATCGTGAGGGTGTGTATTTTGTTTGGGAGGTAGCAGGGCAGCTTGGACAACACCAAACGTAAGCTACCAAACTGGTCTGAGATCTCCAGGATTCACAGACACTATGATTCGTATCTGCCAATATCCGATATAGCACATTCTAGATCGACCATCTGCTGTCTAACGGTGAATCTGACTGCTCGCGTCGATAGGAAAAGTGCAGTATTGTCCCGTCATGATGTCCTCCGTTGTGTCACAAGGCATACAAAACAGTCCGTAAGTATCCCCAACCTGGTCCAAAACGGAGATCTCCCCTAACTAAGTCTATGACACCCTTCGGAGCTGACGCCCTACTTGGGGTCCGACATGTGGCTAACGGGAGGATACTTTAGGTCAGTGACATACAGCAGAGGCCTCTCCACAACTTGTCATAGAGAGTTAAAAGTCCGAGGGATGGCACGGGAAAAAATTAACAGGGGAGAAAGACAAACCTGACTTCCTTTGTCCAATATAGGTCAGCATGATAGCTAGTACCAATACAACTGGACTACTAAAGAGATCAACCCATCAAACCAACACACACCAATCGACATGCGGGTTCGTCCTTTCGACACGACTGATTATGAAGCTAATATTTGTACCTATAGTCTGTTTGTCAGTAATTCTAGGGGGAATGTCAGGCTCGATGGTTGATCGGAGGGCTTCTTGTTTGAGCCAGTCTCATATATTCCCTAACCCCCCTCCCAACGCGACCCAACCAATACAATCAATAAGATGCACTGTTTGCTCAGCCACCCACGAAAACGTCCGTTTCAGCCGCTTGTAACACACGGAAAATTGCCTCTTTGTCCATCGGCCTTTAGCTTGTTTCTTTGCCTTACGGTCAACAGGGAAAGGGGCTCTGGACTCGGACTCGTACTCGGCTGCGCACGGAATTGTGACAAGTATGAGTACATAATTCCAGAGACTGCCATCCCATGGAAACCGAATGCTTCCTCATATCTCGCCGTAAGTGGTGGGCTATTTCTCTCGACATGGCCGCCCCACGGAGATCCAAACGAATTCAGACTCTCCATCAGGCCGAAGAAGGCAGTCGCAGAATCACTGAAAGCCCCGAAGCCTTGAACAAAGATCACCCTGGTAAGAGAAGAAAGACTGCTGGGAGCCAAAGCGGAATGTTGGAAGGACGTGCTCCTAAACAACACTCAGACGGCGATGCTCCAAGAGACCTCGCCCCAAAAGAAGACACTCCAGCGATTGTTCCAGCTGTTCGTCGGGTATGTCATCATCCACATTGATATTGACTATCAACCTCAAGACTAAGTATATCAAGGCCGATCTACGAAAGCAGTGGGAAAAGAAGCGAAAGGAAGAAGTTGAGGAACGGTCGAGAAAAAGGACCGAGTGCAAAGAATATCTTCATCGGATGTTGGCTCTTGACCGCCATGACGACGAGGTATTACGCTACTGGAAAGACCTTTCCAGAAGCATTGGGTCTCTTGTATATGATATGGACTTGAGGGGCATCACCTGGGATAGCCTCGACGAGGCTGTCCAGCAGAAGTTCATTAGCTTTACCCCTAACGTAGAAGAGCTCTTTGATGTATACGGTATGCCCCCATGTGTATTTCAGCGATGGGTCTGGGAGATTATAGATGAGAACTTCTTTTCCAAGAAAAGCAAGGACATAGTCTGGACCTCACCTTACTGGGAGACTCAAGCAGCCATGGAGCGTTACTTACAAGGTACGAAGCTTGAAATGAATGAGATCCTCCAGCTCCTGACAGCACTGACGTTACGACGAATAGAACACAACTTCCCATACGCCAACGGAATTGCGTCTTACAAGTATCCGCACTGGAGACATGCCACCATGGAGTTCTACATGGCACTTGAAGACTCTCCAAAGAAGCGTCGAAGGATTGATCCAACGTGCGTTGTTCCAATACTTTCCAAAGCACTCGGCCGATACTTCCCGAAGGAGCGCTATTGCAAACGCCCGATGATGCTAAAACACCTTGAAGATGAATTGGTCGCTGCGGAGTTCTACTTTGACGCCAATCTGACCTTCTTTTCCACTGTCTTTCATCACCCCACGACTCATCAAATCTGTGGGTTTCCTTACGAGCCTGAGCTTGAGGGAATCGAGGGGCAAGCTATGGACGAAATAGAAGACGACGGTCGCGAGGAAAAGCTGGTCGATTTTGTGGCTGAGCCTATGCTCCAGTGCCGTGGGTTTCATGATGGATATGACTACCATGTCAAGACGGCTGAGAGTCCCATGAAAGTTTGCGTTGACTGGCTTCAGAATCCGGCCAGACCCAGATTATCAGATGACGAGAGTGGTTAGAGAACAGGAAGATGAGGAGAGGGATAAGGAGACAGACGAGGAGACAGATGAGGAAAGAGATGAGGATAAAAAGTATCGGGAGGACCAAGAGGATAAAGAGACAGATGGTAGTAAACGCGTAAATAAGGAAGAAGAAGAGGAAGAAGAGGAGGAGGAAGAGTCTGTTAGGGAGCTAATAGAGAATAAAGGCAAAGAAGTAGAGGTACTAACAAAGGAGGAGAAGAGTAGAGAGGAACTAGAGAAAGAGGAGGATAATAAGGACGAAGATAATCAAGCGATAACCAAGGAGGGGGAGGAGAATAACAAGACCAAGGAGAGGGGAGACAAGGAGGTAGATAAATACAAGGGAAAAGGTAATCTAACAAAGCAGGAAGAGGAAAAGACAAATACTAAAAATACAACTAAGAGCAAGAAGAAAAATAAAAGAAAGAACAAGAATAGAGGGAAGCGTCATTAACAATAAGCACATAGGAGCAACTACTACTATTTATCTTATTATCAGATATCACTAAGCTGGGCTTCTCTTATCACTAGGAAAACCTGCTCTAAGCCACTAGGGCCTTTAGAGATTTACTTTCTGTATTAAAAACTAAATCATGTACATACAAACTGCAAAAATATCAATCTCGGAGTTGCAGGCTCTGGGCACCACTTATCCCCACTCCATCTTTATATATGTATTTTCCTTTTTCTGTCTTGCTGGTGTTTCCCATCCTGCAACTCAAGCTTTCCAGGCAGTAGGGAGACCGGATTCGATCCCACGAACTGTCCCGGAGAGCGGCGAGAGATCGGTCGTACACGCTTTGTTAAACCGTTAGGCCAAAGCGAGCTGCCGCCACTTCTGGTGATAGGGGCTCAGTGTCTCTGACACATAAAGGTATGACGGCGGTGGTTAAGGTGTGAGTAGAGTGTTGGCGTGGCGGCTGGCAGGTGTTGGCAGTGCCAGGGGGTGGAGTGGTGGACCGGCTGAAAAGGGGACGTGATAGGGTCTGATGTGTGAGTCTGAGATCCCTAACAGTGTCTGTAACTGAAGGGTTTTGGAAGTGTTGATAATGATAGGCGGGCTGGAGGATGTGTTTATTGATGCTCATGCCAAGTCACATGCATGACCTCCTTTTCTGAAAACCATCATGTAAACTGTTCCAATTCTGCTCGAATGTTATAAAAGGTATCACATACATGGAAAGAATAAAATAAATGGTATATCACCCATCCAATTGCAGAGGTTCGCAAACCAGCAACATACCCGCTGCCGCATGCTTCAAGACATAGGAAGCCAGCTTTTTATAAAGCTTCGGTCTACAGCCGTCAGACACTCCACGACAAGTCTCAGACTCAGAGATCTCCAGATCCATTGCCTCAACAACGATGGAAAGATACTCTGCACACTCCTCCTCATCCTGGCCAAAAGGAGCGAGACATCCCGCCCACTTGAAGAGTATGGCGTTGAGTAAAAGGCGGCTCATCTGGCCGTTGGCGGTATGAAATGGATGAATACTGAAGAAAATGTGGCTGTATTTTGCTGCAAGCGCCACAGGATCAATCTCTCCTTTTATTCCAGCAGCCCGGATATCATCTCGGTAGCTAGCCATCATCCTGTCCATCGCAGCGGGAATCTTGTTGGGCTCTGTGTAGGGACGGGACGTTGCTTGTACGGGAGATGTGCGATATTTGCCGCTGTGCTCGGTATCATATGTGCCTTTAGTCTGATTGAACTCATTCGTCAAGATGCGATGCGCTTCCTTGATCATATCCTCGGACAAATCGCTCTTGGTGGTTTGGCAAATGAGGTACTGCGCTGCCTTGAGATGCTGGCCCAGCTCTCGATAGACTTCCACGTCAAGCACTAGGAGGTCAGATGGGTCACTTATCGAGCCTTCAAAGATGGCTCGACAAAGCTCGACCGTAGTGTTGAAGTTGAAACTGACATCTTCGATGTTGTTGGAGCCGTGGACAAGGCGATAGATGCTGTCTAGGATGTGTCGTTGCATCTTGTCCGGATCAATAGTTCTTTCGAACGAGAGTTGGCGGAAGAGGTCATACAGCTCCTCGGGGTCATCTTCTGGGCAACTTCCGATATAAGCCGTCCTATCCATGGTGATCAACAGAGGGTGTGTTTGCGTAGTCCTTGAGTCGCCTGTGACGTTGTCTTGTAGAGGAGCCATGGCTCTTTGACACAGTAGACAATAAATTGAGAATAAAGTCTTTTTCGTTATTCTGGTGGTGCCGAAGCTCTTGTTCACTGATAGATGAAGATTGATCAAATCGACGAGTGAAGGGGACAGCAGCGATTTAGAAATATGAACCTCCCTTGAATTCTCAACCACCAGGTGCCTTGAGCTTATATCTATGAGAACGAAACTTTCAAAACAAAACCTTGTAGTCTATTATATCTCGCCCCGCTCCCGTGAGACTAAAATGTCATGTTGGCACATCGTAGTCACTTAGACCACCAACCCAACAGTGAACTTCTCCCATGACTCCTTAATCTTATCCCTCGCCGCCTTGAGCTCCTCAACATCCCACATACACTCCACAAACCTCCCACTCAGAAACTTGGCCTCATCGCTCGCAGCCCAAACAGCAAAGTCGCTCGGCAGCGACACATCCTCTGGAACAAGTCCATAGTCCTTGACGACATCCACGAGAGGTCGAGTGATGGCCGTGTCCATGATGAGTCCGGGGTGGAACTGTATAACCACCTTGTCTCGGTTCTCATTGGCGTACCATTCAAATACTTTATAAGCTCCAAGCTTTGAGCCGCGATAGGCTGAGAATCCGGGCATGAACTCTGTGTACATTGCGCTCGTGGATACGTGGATGACTGTGGCTCCGGGAGTGGCGAGAGGGTCAAAGGCACGCAAGAGGTTAAAGTTTCCTTTGATGTTGATCTCAAATGTGAGCCACCAATCGACAGGATCTGCCACGGTCACATGTTCGGTCTTGGGCATGTACCCAGCGTTTGCGATGAGGATGTCGATCTGTCCATTAATTGCAGTGGTGTAAGCTTCGAGGACAGACTTGGTCGAGTCAGCGTCGACGATATTGACTGTATAAGTCCAGACTCGAGTTTCAGGGTAGTTTTCTTCAATGTAGGCTTTATTTTCGAGGAGTGTCTTTTCTGTTCGGCCAAGAAGAGCCAAGTTGGTGATGCCTGATTTTGCAAATGACCTGGCAATGCTGGCACCAATACCAGAGCCACCACCTGTGATTACAGCATTCTTTCCTTTAGTGGAGAGCTCAGGACGAATGGAAGAGATGGACGGATATGAAGTCTTGTGAAGTCTCTTGACTGGAGATGCCATTTTTGACGCTTAATTGAGGTGAGACGTGTGAATGAGGAGTGAATATACAGTGAATGAATAGTGGCTGAATAGTGACTGAATAGTGACTGAATGAGAGCGATTTCATTTCTTTTTTCCGACCTTCTCATACAATATATACATATTTGGCCCAGAATCCTTCATCTTTGTGAATCCTCTCATGAGCATCCTTCACTGAGCATCGTGAGTTCAACGTTGAGTCGCGTTACCATTATTCATGCGCTGGCGCCTCACCCTTGCTACATGACTACCCCACCAGCCACCATAACGCCTCATAACGTTATCAATCCTCTCTTGGTAAGTCAGCAACGTTATTCCTCCAACATCGTCATCACACTCCCCATGCCATTGAAATGTCACCTCCGGGAAATGGAGATAATTCCGATGTATGTGGATCTCACAATTACCAAGCAGAAACTTTTGTTACCAAACACCACCTAACATGTATGAACAGCCAAAGCGAGAGCGCAGCAGAGTTGCGCAGCGCGAGTATCGCAAAAGACATGCCTCAAAGTTCAACACTCTCAAAGATGAGAATCAGAGGTTGAGAAATGCTCTCAAACGAATTGAGAGAGTCGCGCTGAAGCGTGGGGGAAAGGACCAGGAACTTGAGGCGGCGCTGGCTGAAGCGAGAGAAACTCTCGGAGAAGAGAGCGAAAGTCGAGCCTTGACAACTTCTGGCTCAATAGATACTGACCCAATATCTGCTGAGAGGTTATCATATCTTTCAGGTTTGTTGTCGTCGGATATAATGATCCATGCTCAATCGCTGGGCCAAAACACGGCGCCTCCTCGTCTAAGTCTAGAGCAGCAACTCTGGACTAACACGGACAGATTGGCCCGTATTTTTGAAGCGCCATCAGATGCCGGCAAATATCTCGGCGACGGCCTCTACACATTTGCAGGGACGCTGTACTGGGCATGTACAAGAAATACAGTATCGCTATGGGAGACATACAAGCTCAACATGATTGGTAAACCAGGACTCCCAGCCCAAAACCCCATGGACCGATTATTCAACCACTCAAAACACCTAAACGATCGAAGATTCCTGCTCTCACTCGCACTGGCTCGACTAGAGTACAAGCACAAAGGCTTCATCGATCTCCCACGCGCAGGGACCGAAATGGTGTGGAAGTCAGTGCTGCCTGATCTACGACGAAAAATGGAACAGGAACTAGTTGAGAAAGGACAGGGACCCGAATGGTGGAAGACTCCAGGGGAAGTTGAGAACCATTTGCGCAAGTACCTCGAACCAGCTGAGATTGACGAGCTGCAGGCTCTCGTGGAGGGAAGAGGGTCGGAGGCGGTCTTGACCAAATACAAGCCTTTGGTTGAGATGATGATTGCTGAATTTGTCTGTTTTCCGGATGGCCCGAGATGGAATCTTTTGTATGTTGCTATGGCTGTTGGGAGCTGGAGGAGTGATCATCCGAGACCCTCAGAGTTGGTGCAAGATTTGAGTGCAAGCGTTTAAGCGATTACGAACAATGAATGATGTTTTATTCCTGTTAATTACTGTATTGAGATTATACAATTAGTCTAAAGCCATGAGGTCAAAGAGCTGAATAATCCCCGATCCACGGATATCGACAGTCGGGACCTGGCAGGTATCACAGACTCCACTAGACCCCTGCGTTCGAACCCCTGTAGATCAACGCCCCACCGCTGCCCCAGCGACCACCCCAACTTATACCAAACAATCGATCCCAGCTCCAACATCCATCAGCAACCATCATGACAGACAACGGCCTAAAATCTCGTCTGGCCTCTGTCCTCCCAAAAGGCCACGACTTTACAATCCTCCACATCTCAACGCCCCCCACAAAGACCGACCCTCTCTACTCCCCGCCACCGAACGAACGGCCCGAGCGAACATACTGCGAGAACCATTTCCTCGCTGTTTCAATCGATGCAGACGGCAAGCAGGTTTTGGTGCTAGGTGTCGAAGTCTTTATCTATACGACTGCTCGGTCGACTACGTTATTTGTGTCAAAGGCTGATTCGACGGGCTATCTGACGCTTCTCAACCTTCCCAAGGGGACACCGAGTCCTATTCGTGAGATATGCGCCACGTTTGTTGGATTCCTCGTTGAGAAGAGGAAAAGAAAGGATATACAATTCATCGTCAATTTATTCGCCCGCGCACAAGATCAATATTTATTTCCCGGAAGTGTCGACAATAAGGGGAAACATGTCCTCGATGACCGTGGCCTTATCAAGTGGTGGTGTCGCGTGCTCGATCCCCTTCTCGGACCGGCACCAAAATCGGTAGAAGCACTATGGAAGAGTTCAAAGGGATACATCGTCGTGCCAGGGTTGGAGCCAAATGAGATTCGAGCAATGACACCTCGAAGAACAGACGCTGCTTGGGAGTTTACGCATCCGCTGGAACGAATATCGCATTACTATCGGGAATTTGACTGGGTACCGCCGCGATGCCTGATCCCACACTTTCCTGACGATCCTAAATCACGATTCCGAGATGAGCTTGACGAGGAGGCTGTGAGTTCGCAAGCAATGAAGACGCAAGGTAGCTGGAAGAGTGTCAAGACTCTCGACATGTTTTGGGAAATGATGGCTTTTCGACAAGAATGCTCCAGTGGGCGCATGACGGGATTTATCTGGTTGGTTTTTGACGACAAGGAACCAGAACCGACAGCAAACGAGTCTTTTCCGTCGACAAACCCACCGTCAACACCAAAGGCACAGCGGATTACTCAAATAACGCCAACGACAACACCCCGAAAACTCTTTCCCAGCAAGAAACAGCCAGACACCAAGCCAAAGAAGAAGAAGCAGAAGAAAAAGAAACTGACTGGTCCGATCATCCCTCGAAAACCCCAGATCAAACGGGCCAAACACAATTACCTGCTTGATCGTCCTGCCAATACAGCATATTACTCATGGACACCTGAAGGTCGCGGCGAGAAGATTGTCGATGAGGCAACCTACAAGCGCATTGTAGATCTTCTACTACATCTCGACTTTGCCACCCTCAACAAAGCGGTTGGTAGTACACGCCGCTGGCTGAGTGAAGGCGGAGGCGGTGGTAACTGGGGCGTTGTTGTATCTGGTGCACGCGAGACGCCAACTCAAACGGCACACGACCGCGAGAACGGCGTAAACAATCTCACGGGTCTCGTCAAGAGAAAACGAACTGATTCAACTGTCGACGAGTCTCAAAACAAGGTTAATGTCCTTGGAGAGGGCCTCGTCAAGAAGAAGCCGAAAGAGGAATCCAAGGCTGTAAATGTACTTTCCACTGGTCTGATTAGAAAGAAGCCCAAGGAGTAAGTGTATCTGTGTAATTAGCGTTGGGTATTGTTAAGCCGGAGTTGGTATATGTATTGGTCAAGGCATTCGTTATCATGATTCTATGCTACCTGCTTCTATCCTCTATCGCCCGTATTGCGCTACTTCTTGAGAAACTCTAGATTCACAGGGGTAATTGCTTCCCCGCCACTGAGAACAGCCATAATGTTTCTCATGCTTAGCTCTTCGAAACCCTTGTGGGTGTCGACTGTTCCGCCTGCATTATGGCATGTCACCAACACGCGGCCCTGCTTGGCAAGCTCCAATAATTCGGGATGTATCTCTGGCTCGTGGGCGTGGACGTCGAGAGCTGCGCTTGACAGTGTGCCATCTCGAAGGGTAGCAACAAGTGCATCCTCGTCAACAAGGCTTCCTCGTGCAATGTTGACAAACCGCGATCCACGTTTGAAGAATGGCAGAGTCTTTGAGTCGATCAGAGTGACTTCACCAGCCGGTGTGCAGAGAACGACACAGTCGCATCGGCCAAGAAGACTCTCAAGCGTTCCATGGTGCGTAGCTCGGACAGGAGCGACAACAGCAGCAGGCTTGGGAAGCACATCATAGTAGTGAATGTCCATCCCAAATCCATGTCGGGCACGAGCAGCGATTTGTTGACCAATGTTGCCAAAACCAATGATTCCTAGAGCCTGATCGCGAAGATTGTACGACTGCATTGTAGCATCGCGGTGATTCTCCTTGAAAGCCTCCTCATCGCCCGACATGGCGGAGGAGATACACCATGGGAGGACCCGGAATGTTGAAATGATCCCAACGATGGCAAAGTCAGCTACAGCTTCAGCAGCTGCGAGACCAGAATTGCAGTAGATGATTCCTTTCCAGTTAGCGAGTGTCTACAGGCAGCTTTGTCAACTCACCTCGTTCTCCCAGGAGCTTCGTATCAGCCCAGTCAAACCCAGCACCCGCACTTGCAAATACCTTGACACTCTGCGGCAGCAAACTGATCAACTCTTGGTCCCATTTGCCCATTTCGCCTCCAGTTCCCCAAAATGGACGAAATATGGCATCAAAATCACCCCATCTCTTTTCCTTGAGGGCCCTGATAAACTCTGTCCGCTGCCGTTCTTCAATTGGCGGTCTGATAACCTCGCACTGAATGCTGAAGCGGAGATATGTTTCAGGATTGTATTTGATGGGATCTCCGATATGAAGAACCTTGGGTTTTGAGGAAGTCATGGATGACCGTATTGAAAGAGGTCCTTGAGAAATGAAGGGAAGTTGAGGAGCAGGAGATGTAGCTCGCGGTGTAGAAGCAGGCACCGGTGTATTGGTTGGTTCCGCCATTTTTATGGTTGGCTGTCTTGTAAAACAAAGTATGAGAGAGAGTACACTAGATTACCCAAAATGTTAGGTAGTCAGATATGTGTGCCTGATCAGATCAATGTGTCAGTAAGTGGAGCGATCGATAACACTCAGCCGCACCGCACGTTCACCTCCACTCGCCTTGTCTGGTTCGACAGCCCCCACGGCAGTGATACCCCAGTCTCCGGCCCGTGAGCTTGACGACCCCTGTCAATTGACGGTTCCGAGCCGGATGAGCCCCGGTTTAGTTCCCATGTGGAGTTGTTTGCATCAAATCACTAACAAGAATCGACTCAAGGTGAACGTATCCAATTTGCTTCATAGGAGTACAATACATATGCAAATGGGAGCCTGCATAAGCCGGTACCGGGATACACAAATACCGGTAATATCATCCGGGGCCCCAATCTCGTATCCACAGACATCGTGGGGAAAGTTATTGCATGTTTTGGTGTGGGGAGATTTAATACCGACAGCCTTGTATTCAGGTCAGAGTGATAGAAGTAGGCATGGCGTGACTTTGGGGGAGGCACTTTTCACTGCTTACAGCTCGTCCGACACATTCTGACCCGACAAGGGAGCTTGAAGGCGATTGTTGACATGATCCGACTTCTTGACTGGGAATGTGAACCGTCCGATGTTCACTTTGGTGGGAATATGCCCTGTCTCTAGAGCCTTTTTGATCAACTGAATGGTCGATTTTTCATTTCCGTGGATGAGAACCGAGATGCAAACTGGCAGGTACTCTGTCGTTCCAGAAATGTCAGACTCGTAGGGTATCTGGGTGACTGGTTTTGTTAGTAGCTACCTAAAGCCCATACACTCAACTTACAGGGAAATAACAATAGGGAAGCCCCCAATATCGGTGCCAGTGTTGTAGAGTCGATGCCTTTGTAAACGGTTGGTGGACTAATATGCTGTCAGCCAGGTATCAGTACGGGGAAATGTACATACGCCACAGGATCGTTCCGATGTTCAACTTGAGAATTTCCACATGGAAGGATCACGACTGCGTCTCCCTTGGCATTGGGGGTAGAATTGTTTACGATGGTCTCATGAAACCATTTCCGGTATACTCCAAGACGTTCTGTATCTTGGCGGCTCTCCTCTTCTGTTACCGACTTGCATTCGTTCCTGGGAGGTCAGTTGATTGAATGACTGCGCAATGTACGGCCATACCAGAAAAATTGCGGCGTAGCCTCGATAAACGGCTTCTTGTCAAACTTTTTCTTGTACTCATCTTGAAAAGTGTCAAAGGAATGGTAGTAATCGTAACACCATGACCGGAAAGGTGCCTAAATTGTCAGTCAAGTCTTTCTTGTCGAAGTCGACTAACCCTTTCCATGTACGCTTGCATTCCCTCATTCGACGCTTCAGAGGGAGGACTTTCTTCCCAAATCTTGCCAACATTGACATACTCGGCTTTCGTGTCCAAGAGATCCTGCAGAATTGATACAAAAGTCACTATGGCTGATTTCTGTGATTTTTGAGGCGATGACATGTCTTCTGGTACGATGATCCTTGGGGAGGAAGCTTCAGGAGCCCCAGCCTTGGCATTTTCTGCGAAATCGAGGAGTCCCTTGAGGCTTCGACTAAAGATTCGAGTTTTGTCGAACCTAGGGTGGTCAGTGTAGCTCAATGGTAGATCACAGTGCTTACTTTGATGCCGTAGCTATGTCGGTTGATGAGTTTTCAGCTTGACTCAAGGAGTACACGCCGCCCTCGGACATCACTCTACCATCTGTACAAGGTCAGCCTTGGCTTCTCGCGATGACCCAACTTACCATCAACGCCAATGCTGTAGTCAATCCATGGGTACCCAACTGAGGCAGCAGCAGCACCAACGGAACCACCCTTCATTCTCTGATATCCGTCGCCTCTTGCACTCCAAGGAGCCTGTTGATCAACCCATTCTGCACCTGTACCAAGATGCGACGTCTTTGTTTTTCCAACGATGACGGCTCCTTGGTCTAGTAGACCTTGTGCATATTTAGCTGTAGAACTCGAGGAGTTTCCGTAGAGCGATTTCCATGCTCGACTCGAAAAGGTCGTATAGGTTCCTTTCAACGATATCGTGTCGCTTATAGAAACACGGACACCAGACAAGGGTTTCTTGGAAGAAGGTTGAGAGTGGTAGAGTCTTGATGGCACAGGAACTGTAACTGAGTCTCCGTAAACGGACGAAGAGGTCAAGGGTTGGAATCTGTACGGTCAGCTACGACTTGCACGGAGCATTTAACATACTCATCTGGTTGGTTCAGATTATCAGGTATTACACCAGAAGTAAACGCCCCGAATTCATCGTCATACAGACGCCAGGCTTGGTAAAGGTTCGGGCCGTAGAGAAAGTAGGGACCAGATGGCAACTCAGAAAAGCCATCCAGAGCCTTGATTTGGTCCATGTGATAGATCTGTCGCGTATCAACATGAACCTGGCTACTGTTGTCGCCACTCTTTTCGACAAGAATGGAACCAAATTCGGGAACAAATACATCATCAATTGAGTCGAACAGCTGTAGAATTCCTTCGAGATCGCCAAAGATTTCCTCAGTTGACAGGAGCGTGATTGGAATTAGAGCATCAGGGTTGATGGTTTCTTGAATGGTTCCCTGGACGCGTTAGGGTACGCATAGCCTCTCAATCTTCAACATACAAGCTTTAAAGGATGTATCAGGTATTGCAGTCCTGCAACGAAGCAGGTCGTGATGGGAAGCATTGCTAATGCGTCTGCTGGAGACGGCGGGACGTTGGCAAGTAACGAACGCTAGACAGGCACTTGCATGTTCACGGCCACGGGGTCTTTTTGGAGGATTAGATCGCGTAAATTGAGTTTTGGTACTTGTAGGTTTGGATTTAGGTCAAAGATTGATGGAATGATGCTGGTGCACGAGGGAAGTTGAGACATTCATGGGGTACAAGTGCAAGAGCGTGCAATAACCCAACACGGCAGTGCGAGGTTCTACTCGTTCCGATATTAAATCACAATTTTCCGTAGATGGCCATCATATAGGTATTAATTTAATTCAAAAGGCTCTCAAAACTGTGCAGGCAGTATCTTCGACATAATTGCCATCAACACTGTTTTAAGATGTCCAGGCTCCGTCGTGCCCGGTGAGCTCGGTGAGACTCGGTGAGCTTATCTTTGTGGGGTATCAAAATTTCCATCCCCCACCAAGCCGAAGTTGCAGATTCAACCAACATCACACTCAAACACCAACAAAATGGCGAAAAAGAAGGGTACGTCCTCTATCCCCCTCTGCACTCCAATCTAACATGCTCAGCACCCTCAATCCACTCCCGCGCCGCTCGTCGCGTAACAGACATCGACATCGACACCGACAAGTCCCTAAAAGAAGTCAAGCCTCCCCGCGATGCTACCCAGCGACCCTCCGTTCTAGCAGCGCACCACTCCGCTGGTATCACCAAGAAGGCCAAGCGCGGTCGCAAAGAGAAGATGTCTGCCAAGGCTAGAAAACGCCATGAGAAGGGCCTCGAGATGGCTGCTGCTGTTGTGGAGCGGACCAAGAATAAGGTTGAGAAGAGTAAGGGCCGGGGGAGGAACATTCAGCAGAGGAGTAAGAATTGGGATGAGATTAACAGGGCTGCTGAAGAGGCTGAGGGTGCGGAGAGTGAGGAGAGTGATGCCGAGGTGAAGGGGCGTGGAGTCGATATGGACGAGGATATGGATGTTGCGGAGACGGCACCTGTTGCAGAGGTCACTGCTCCTGCGGCGGTACCTCTACCTGCTGACGAGGATGGTGATGAGATCCTTTAGTTCTTGGGACTGGACTTGGAGTTTGGTGTCTAAAATGGGCTCAATATCCGGGAGACGACAACCGGACTGATGACTTTCTTTATTCGGCTATAGACTTGACTGGCAGATACCCAGTATATGATGTTATATCAAGCATTTACACGTCCTTCTGAGCGTCCACCTCTGGTGATTCCGCTTCCACCTGTGGCTTTTCACGGGCCTGTTTTGCGATTCCCTCGAGGTAAATCCTCATCGTCTTGCCAACCTCTCCATCTCTTGGCTTGTGCTCTCTCGAGCCTAGTTGCTCAACCAGCTTGTTCACCTTGGCGTAGACTTCCTCTGCGGTATCTTCCGACGTCCGCTTCTTCTGTCCCTTCTTCTTGAATCCGAGGATCAGTTCCACCTTCATACCCTTGCTGAGGAACCCAATCAGCTGCTGTGTCTTGACCCCAAGGTCATGCTCGCTGATGGCCCAGCTCATCTCCACTTCCTTGAGCTTGGGTGTGGTCTGTTTGGACAAGCGGCGGCGCTGGGCTAGTTCACGCTGACGCTCGTATTCTTCCTTCTTGTTGACAATCTTGCAAATAGCATACTGGGTTGGCTTGTCCTTCTTTGGATCGCCTGGGATGTAGGGTGTTATCATGCGAAGTGAATCTGTCTCGGGCAGTCGGCTCAGCACGTTTTTTGTGAGAAGAGGTCCATCGAATACACCATTATCGAGAACCATGATCTTTGGGTCCGTAATCTCGAAATCTTGGGGGAGGCGATCGCGACCAGACTTTTCAAACTCCTCTTGGGTAGTGTATCGTCGATCGAAGCCACGGTCTCGGCCCTCATCAGCGAAAGGATCTTCCTCGATCACATCTTCGCGTTTCCTTGCTTTCTTGTTTTTTGCTTTCAATTGCGATGCGGAGAAGAAGCGGTTCTGTATAGGTAGTGCGCGCGGAGGTTGGAACTGTCGTGTGAGGAGACCCTCATGTTGAACGAAGACCCTGTAGAGGGCTCGACGGGAGCTTTGAAGGCACGCAAAGCTGTTCATTCTGGCGAGGTCCTGAAAGAGTGTCGTCGCGTCGTAAAAGAGTGTAGACAGTCGGCAATCGCTTCAATGCTATGACTGATCTATCGTCTTCATGGTGGGCGGTTGATTTTGGCAGAAACGTCACTGTGGGGCGCTGTCAGCTTATCCAATCAGGTGCTCTTTGACCCTTTCCACGGCCCTTTCAACACCAAGCTCTGGATGGATTTATTGTATACATAGTGCAACTCAACTCAGCCCGTCAGGGCACTCACGATGGCTTCATTTCATTTCGCCCGCCGTCCTGTGCACACAACAGTATCATTCCTCAAGGCCGCTTGTCTCGTGCACCTTGGAATCACATACGGCTATACCATCAGCCCAGCTCAAGGCCCTTCAATGCTTCCAACATTCACAGTCGATGGTGATTGGATTCTATGTGATCACACGCGACGGTATGGTCGCGGTGTTTCTGTTGGCGATTTGGTTGTCTATCGCATCCCAATCTTCAACAACCAGTGGGGAGTGAAACGAGTGACCGGCATGCCAGGGGACTATGTCTCGGTTGGGACACCAGGAGAGCAAGGAGAAGAGTTAATGATACAGGTACTTACTCCATCCTCGCCCCTGGCCATACTAACTTTTCAGATCCCCGAAGGGCATTGCTGGATTTCAGGAGACAACCTCCCAGCATCAAGAGATTCACGGCATTTTGGCCCACTACCACTAGCTCTCATCTCAGGCACTACAATAGCCAAAATATTGCCATGGAGCGAACGTCAATGGATGAAAAATGGACTACAAAAGGTTGAAGAGCTAGACTAATCACGAGCAGTCTAATGTAAATATGTATCATCTCTTATCTGGGTATAGAAACTTACACCTCTCGTCTAATTACATCTGCTCTCCCCAAATCAACTGCCCAGTAAGTGATCTAGCGATATCTGCCACATGAATCATCAAACAAAGAGAAAGAATACCGTCCTTCAATGCAGCACTAGCCCTCTCGTACACCGTCAAACACCATTGTTATAAGAACAATTCTTGAAAGCCCATGACAGGCGATGCAATCCGTATAAAGAGATACCCCTGAAAACCAAACATCATTCTTGGAATGTTACATGACGCCAAACACCATATCATCCGACACCCCATACGCTTCCGCTTTTGAGATGAATAGTCCACGAAGAAAGTTAGCCCTCAATGTGAGCCTTGGACATGCTCTGTCCCAGGAGTTCCAGGCAACGTTGAGCTAGGTTGACAACTTCACCCTCATCCTCATCCTCGAATTCATTGTCGGCTTCAATTTGTCGATTTGCAATGCTTCGGATGTGCTCGATGATGTCCTCCGCCTTTCCAATGAGGCCAATAAGAGTCTTGTCCTCGGATTCGAAGAGCTGGAGAAGGGTCCAGACGGCAATGTGCTGGAAGGTGGCATCACCAGACTGCAGGAATCGGCAGAGGTATCCGTGAATTCCACCTTGAGGTTCGGTCCAGTTTTGTACAAAGATTGAGTAGTCACCAACTGCGTTTGTTAGTTTGTGTTTGAATGGCGGTGAAGTTGACTCACCTTTAGAAGAAAGATTGCCTAGGGCAGCAGCACTGTTGCCCTGGACTTCAATGCTTGGCGAATGGGTGAGAGGAATGAGAACACCACAGACTCCCAGATTCAAGAGATGAGACTTGAGATCGTCACTCAAGGCCAGAACGGCAATAGCAGCGGTCATCTCGGACTGAACAGTGATGGGCACATCGAGAACCAGTTGCTTGCACTTTTGCACGGCACCGGCATCCAGGACAAGAGCTTTGTTTCGATCGGAACTGGCGGCAAGATTTCGAAGGGTCGAGATGGCATGGCACTGAATCTCTTCATTGTCGGTAGATCCAAGGAGGTCGACCAGTGGCTTGAGGAAGTTGGTTTCGATAATTGGTGACTCGTTAAGAGGGTGGATAGAGATATTTCGTATACAGGCGACAGCAGAAAGGATAAGCGGTAGATAAGAAGATTGGAGGAGTCGGAGAAGGGGGTGGAGTCCGTTGGCGCGAACGATGTCGAGCTGATACTTTTCGTCGGAAGCGAGGTTGCGGAGAGCCAGGGCAGCTTGGCATTGAACCTTGGGTGAAGTCGAGTCCATCAGATTGACAAGAGATTGGACCAATTTGGGTTCACTTTGAGCCAGCTTTCGTCGGTTGCTCGCGTCGACGGCGATATTGCTGAGAGCTGTGGTGCAGTAGTATTGAACGTCGACGTCGGGAGAAGAAAGAAGCTGGACAAGGACGGGAATCGCTCCAGCATTTACCAGTTGTTGTCGGTTCTCATCTACTCTTGTTAGCATGTATCGTCATTGCCATATACACAAACATACCAGAATGTGTCATGTTCAGCAGAGCGCCAGTAGCATTCCGCTGAACCCGCATATCCCGAGATTTGGCCAATCTTGTCAGAGGACCCAGAGCTCCGGAGCGAGCAATCTTTGCTTTATTCTCCTCATGTGTAGCCAAGTTCGTGATACATCCCACAGCATTGCACTGGACTTCGACATTGGGGGACATCATCTGGCGGATTAAAGGTGTTAGACCACCAAGTTGCACAATGAGAACCTTGTTCTCGGCTACAATACGTCAGTGACTGCGAATGTTGGCTTCGGTGTACATACTGTCAACAGCCAGGTTTCCGAGTGCAGCACTGGCAGCTCGTTGGACTTCGATATCGGGACTCTGGAGAAGGAATAGAATAGGTTCAAGGGTGTCGCGGTCAACCTCTCGGACATCTACATTGTTAGATAAGTCGGGATCTCAGGCCTCTTTCGTACCTCGTTCAGTAATCTCAGCAAAAGTCAAACTGGCACTTCGTTGAAGATCAATGTTTTCCGAAAAGACCAAGGTGCTCAGAGCACGCAGAGGTTCGCCAGAGAAGAAGTCGGTCTCGCCGCGCTACCACAAAGTTAATAATCCGAATAAATTGAAGTATATCCATGCACGTACATTTTCGAGATACTGGAGTAGGTCGGCTACAGCCTCTCGTTCGCTATCGGCGAGGACGGGTTCATACAAGCCATCGCGGGCTCGACCTATTGCTGTCAGATGCATACGGCGACGGATAATAGCATGCATACCTCCGCAGCACGAAGAGCTGCAGATACCCATGGCAAACAATAGTACAAAGGCTTGATGAAAGAAGTACGTTGAACGACGGTGAATGAAAGTCGGTCTCGATTTTGATGCAGTATCGGTCAAGGCTCGGTTGTTGACGAAAGGTCATCCACTTGTCGGCAACGTCACAACAGGGATCCAGTTCGAATTATTATTATCGGGCTCGGTTGTCGGGTGAAAGAAGCTACAAACAAAACCTCTATCGGGCAAGATAAATGACTGACTACCACAGAGGCCAATCACTGGCACGAGATAGTGTCAAGATCGCGGTGTAGAAGGGAAATTAGTTGGCGATTGCCCAGATGAGAGATGAATCCGAGGGGGAGTTTATCCTAGCCTCACAGTTGGTTGGCGAGGGAAAGAATGGGGTTTGAGACGCGCGCCAGGAAGAAGCAAGGTGAGCGCCGTAGCTCGGGTAGGACCTTCTACAGAGCTCAAACCTAAGCTGCCTGAGGTAAGTAAAGCGTGAGCTAAAGGCAAGAACGGATGAATTGGGGAAGCTACTTCCAGATACTTTGGAGGCCACTACTGGTACACTTCAAAAGAGGTAGCTACAGGGGGTTTCGAGGTTCCCTGCAGGTGACCTCACTTGAGGTCATCCGCCGAAGGTAGGGTCCGCCAGGGACGACGTGCGCTATTGTCTAGGTGGTCTAGTGCACGTTAGCTACCTAGGAAAGAAAACTCAGGACCTTGACCCTGAGAGATAAAATTATTTAGGTAAATTTAGCCCACAAATAGTGACTCTTTGCCAAGTTTATTTTGACACCCCATATCAAGTTTCGGTGTTTTCTTGCCCCCTGAGGCCTAGATGCAGAGACAGCTGTTACAGTGGACCGCCTCATTATGCTAGCGGTGTTGTGGAGAAGCTTGGACCGTTTTTTTATCCAGACATTTCAACGCCTCATTTTGAGATTATTGAATGATCGTTTGATGAAGACTAATATTTTTGTCATGAAGCGTAGGATCTTCTCAATGTAATAATCGATACCTACTATAGCTCTTCAAAGCTGAGCAATGGAAGCTCACGGAAAGTTGCTGCCTTCGATATTGCGTGTACTGTCCTCTGTCGCGTGGCATGTGATAAAGGCATTTCTTGACGTAAGATACAATCCGAGGTCTACTTTATGCGACCTGATCGATACTCGATTTTGACGAGTTTTGCTTTCCAAAGATGGTAATTCTCATGTCACACAAAATGTGCTGCCCATGTGCTTATCGTGTCATTGTTGGGTATCAATCTGAACAAACTTTGGCTGCAAGACATCTGCAGCAACTAACTACCCTGCACCACCATCTCAAAGCAGGTCATGGTGGCGTTGACGTATGAACAGGGATCAAAAGACTATTGGGTGTTTTGAACGACTGGCTGTGATGGATGGGATTGTTGTGAATCGGACAAACTTGTCCTGGACCCTTATGTGGCTTTGATGTATGCAGACTCGAAGAGACGGTAAAGCTTGGAATGGAAACAGAATACTGAGACATACGAGTTGCTAATCCTGGCTACATCGATATCTGTTCCAAGCTCAACTGATCAACAAATAGGGACAAAGATTGAGATCGAATGTTGACTTGCAATCTATCCTTCCATAATGTTTCACCAATCCCTCAACCTGTCAATATCTCATTATTCCAATATCTCACTCATAAACTTGCGGGATTTTGACCGCAGAGGAATACTCAGACCATGATAGAATGCACCTCAAGCAAACCAGATAGGCTATATTGAAATAATCTGACCAATCCTAATACCCGGAGATGGAATCGTAAAACGGTCAATCTTTGCCAAGACGCGAAGCTCATCGACGATCCGCCATGACGTTCTCTCTGTCTCCGTCTCCGCCTATGTAGTCCAGGGTCCGGTTAAGATCCAATGTTGGCCATAAGGTTAAGAAGTATGGAGTAGCATATGCTGTACAGTAATATTATTGCTGGACTTTTGTTGGGCAGACTGTTTCGTAGGTGGTTCTCTTATCATTTATTACAAGTCCAAGGTGAGTAACGGCCGACCGATTGCCGTGACTGATGTTTGCTCCTTTTTCCCTTTTAACCCTCCAGCACATTCCCTTGCAAATCAATTTGCGCCTTTAATGATATGGAATTGTCCTCGACGCTGTCGGATCATTTTTATTAACTCTAGGCTGATGCTGTCTCTTTTCTTTTCGATTAGCATACGCCTGTGATTTTCTCAGTGATGCGCTATACCTCAATATTTATCAGGACTTGACAACCTCACTTCGATCCTCGACTCGACCATCAAATCCCGCCTAACAATTCGAATCATATTGTGCAACAGTGATTTTTACTTGGAATGGAGGGAAACCCAGAACATGAACCCGCAAGAGGGGATACAGAAACAAAAGCACCAGCAGATATCAATCCATCAAGCGAACCTCAAGAAATCCCAGGTCAATCTGAAGTGACAGAAGCTCAAATTGAAGACCCAACAAAAGAAAACGTCAAATCTTGGATCGAAGCCCAAAGCGAAACTCAACCACAACCTCCAACCGAAGCTCCAGCAGTTGAACAAGTTGACGATGCTGTCGGAGAGCTGCCCCGCGTTGAAAATACCCCCAGTACAGTACCTGGCGTGACTGGTACAACAGCTGTAAACGCTTCGACCACAACTTCAGCTCCAGGCACAGACACCCCGGGACAAGTACAAGAGTCAGCAGCCGAAGCCTCATTTGGAGGAGTTGGAGCTGTTTCTGGATCTGGACCTGGACCGGCTTTGATAACTCCACGCGGGCGGGCTGCATCAACCTCCACTGGCCCCTCCACTACAGCCGCCGGTCATGGTCATGTCCCTCAATTTGTCGCTCCGTCATCCTACCTCCGACGCAGGACTTCACTCCGAAGCCCAATGGCGCCCACCGAACCAAAGCCTCTAAGTCCTCTGGACAGAGATCAGTTGCAGGGTCTGGTATGTTTATCTGTCTTGCATTGTCTGTCGCATCCGTTTGCCCGTACAACTTGACGTGGGGCACGCGCGCATCGAAGCCCGATGATGAGAAGCTAATCTCGACAGAATGCCATACGCGATTTCCTCAAAGTTCGCACCAGTTACGACGTCTTACCTCTATCATTCCGTCTCATCGTCCTCGATACCGACCTCCGCATCAAGAAAGCCATCAGCATCTTGACGCAGAACTGTGCGTCACCCGATACGTGCAGAGTCTAATGCTAACCTTGCCACAGCAATCGTCTCGGCACCGCTATGGAACTCTAAGACCTCGCGATTCGCCGGTATCCTCACGAGCACCGACTTTATCAATGTGATTCAATACTATTGCCAGTTTCCTGACGAGTTCAGCAAACTCGATCAGTTCCGATTGAGTAGCCTAAGAGGTTGTCGCTTCTCCGCGCAAGCATGACATCGCTGACCATATCAGACATCGAGAAAGCTATCGGCGCAATACCTATCGAAACTGTATCGGTTCACCCTTCAAAGCCACTGTACGAAGCTTGCAGACGCATGCTCAAGACTCGCGCTAGACGAATTCCCCTGGTCGATGTCGATAGCGAGACCAACAAAGAAATGGTTGTTTCAGTCATCACCCAGTATCGTATCCTCAAGTTTATCGCCGTAAACAACGAACACAACACCGTCCTCTTGAAGAAGACGGTTCGCGACATTGGCCTCGGTACATATTCAGGCATCGCTACAGCCTCGATGGGAAGCTCCGTGCTTGAGGTTGTTCACCTGATGGTCAAACACAACATCAGCTGTGTCCCGATCATCGATTCTCACGGACGAGTTCTAAACGTTTTTGAAGCGGTTGATGTCATCCCCTGCATCAAAAACGGTGCCTATGATGACTTGGATGGCTCTGTCGGGGAAGCGCTCTGCAAGAGATCCGACGAGAGCCCTGGTATTTACACATGCAGTGAAGGCGATCGCCTGGACTCCATTTTTGATACGGTCCGAAAGAGCAGGGTTCATCGTCTGATAGTAGTGGACGATGATAACAAGCTCAAGGGTATCATTTCGCTGTCCGACATTCTCAAATATGTGCTGCTCTACGGAGTGGAGGATACAAGCAACTGGGCTTGAGTATTGATGAGGTTATAATGATTGCATGCCGCTACGAATAAGGGAGCTCTCAGAGGCGCCGGATGGAGGCAGGCATAGAACTGGCGCAAGGGGAGACGGAAGGTTATCATGTGCATACAATCTTTCCCTATAGACCGTTGACAGGCCTGCATGCATGATACAGTACAGCTGTCTCAGGATGATGACTTTGGTAGTGTCAGTGTTACAGTACAGATGGAAGCTTTTCGGCTTCGGGAACCGAGTGGCTGTGAATATCTGGGTGGGATTGGTCAGGTCTCATTCGATACGACATGCGGATGACGGCCAAACTTGATGCTGCACTCTGACGACATTGGTGTTATCCATCCCATTTCAGTATTTGTCGACCAGTTCCCGCTTTGGTTACTTTTTGATGCTATTCATATCCAGTTTCTGTGCACAAACACTTTTGTACTTCTTTGTCTTTGTGCCACTTTTGCCTGCTCTTCTGCCTGCCACTTGCAATCACTGGCATCACACATTCACTTTGTCCGTTCCTTCCACTTTGACTTGCTCGTGGTCAGGTCCTTCCGTTCTTCGCAATGAAGTTTCCACTGTTTCGACATCCACGAATCTGTTGTGACACGTGAGAATTTTGATCAAACACCATCATTCAACTTTTTGACTGCCTTTTGATACGATATCTTATCCGACGAATGTCAGAATCTCAGCATTAATCACATCTACTTACCGAAAGGCTTGTGCCGATGGATCAGCATTATCATCCAGCACCTCTGGGTCATTACTCTGCGCCAGAGCCTGGTCCTCAACGACTATTACCGTCCAGGAGTAGCTTGTCTCTTCAGGCTACGATACGGCATATAACAGACCAAGGGCCTGTACATACCAGCAGAACATGGACGAGTAGTGGCGATCACAACATCCTAAGCGATACCGACGAATTGGACGATCGAGCCGCCTTTGTGCAGGAATACAACCGCCTAGCAAAAAAGGTGAGGGCCTCGAAGAAGTAGAGACCAAGCTGACGATTCAGAATGGAGTGCGAATATTGGTGATTGACGACTTTGACTTTAGGCATACTGTAGGTTGCCGATGGTGTACTCGAACAATCACTGACAGCCCAGGGGAACGGACTTGGTAGTCCTCGCAAGCAAGGATGGCTTTATCGGATCCTACGGTCCTCTTCCAATCATCCTACAGCAGATACACAACCAGCTCGACAAGGGCCTCGCCATGAACGCAGTGTCTCCGATCTCGCCCACAACTTGATACACCGTCGAGACCCCAAGATACTCGACCTGCAGTCGATGGTCAGAATATGCGGCAAGAGCATGCTCTACCTCCCACCTGAACACACTCCCTCTGCCCTGATACTTCCAACTTGCATTCGAGCTACTGCGCATCACATCGCTCAGCATGTCACTACTCGGGGGATCTTCCGTATTCCGGGGTCAATCAGAGTAGTCAACATGCTGTTCGATTACTACTGCTGTACCGATAATATCGACATCACAAACACTGTACGATGCGCAAACCTGCCGATGCATGTGCAGGCTTCGGTCCACGATGTGGCGTCGACATTCAAGCGCCTCCTTTCAGTAATACCCGGCGGGATACTGGGTTCATTGGCACTATTTGATGCGCTGGTCGCAATCCATTCGCAACTACAGGGTGATCCAGAATTCCCTCGCACCAAACAGACCAAGGTGCGAGCCCGACTCATCGCCTTGGCCATCGCAACGGTCCAATCTCAATTTCGGAGGGAGCTGATATGCGCGGTCTTTGGACTTTTGAGTCTGATTGGAAGAGTGGCAGAAATCACGCCCAGAGAAGATGAAGAAGGTCGATCACTACCCACGGGAGACCTCATGGGCTACAATGCACTCGGCATCGTTTTTGGACCTCTTCTCGTTGGCGACTTGCTTGGACTCTATTGTACAAAGTTGGCCGCCCCAAAGGCAGGTTTGCTGGTGCTCCCATTGAGATCTCCAAGATCACGACAAGATCGGAATGTAAGAAAGATACTCGGCAACGAGCTTGGGGCACCTCCAACAATGAACAAAATTCTCATCGCCAACACCATCGCAGAAATGCTTATAGTCAACTGGAGAGACGTGGTCCGACAAATAAAATCGCTCGGCATGAATCGACCTCACCCACGATCAACGAGTCAGGACGATACCAACGAGAATGGCTTTGTTATCAGGAAACCACGAGGTTGGGATCGGGAATGGCGAGGAAGCGAGGCGGGAGACCAGATTCCACGAGAAGATAGCCCAGAGCCGCCTACACCTACCCTGGGCATATCCAAACAGCGGTCGCGCAGTCGTGGAAGCACAGCCTCAAAGAGACTTGCAGCCAGGCCCAACATTGGTTGCTTAAGCCCAACCGTGGAGGAGAGTGTTCACGACGAGGATAAGACCCAAAGACCAACACAAGCAGGGGAAGGCAGTAGCTTTGTTCAGACGCCGCAGAATTTGCAGATGCCGGCAGGTGCAGTTCACTTGGAAGACAGCAAGGATGCGACAAAGGACACACCACAGAGCGAGAGTGCGCACATCGCTCCAACACCCACCCCGGCTACCAGAACCAGAGGACTGATCAGTCGAGATGGTTCCCATCTGTCTCAAGATGATGTGCCACCTCGGACGTCCTCAAAAAGAGGAACAGAAACAACCCCTATCCAACAAACCAGTGCCGAGGAACCTTCAAGCCAGGACACTTCGAGAGTCTCAGCAACGGAGACCCCTTCAATTGAACGAAAGGGCGCCATAAGGAAGAAATACCCCGGAAAGGCAAAGGCTTTAAAGCCACGTCGACAGTCGCTTGCTGTTGAATGGACAAGACCTGCCAGGTCATCAGATACCTCCATGGATGGGCCTGGTTCAACCAATCTAGAGTTTTCATCCGAGAAGGAGGCCCTTGAAGCTGCACTAAAAGCGCATTTCGAGGAACTCAGAGAATTGGATTCGATGGACCAACGCAAGAGTTCAGCTTCTACAAATGTTGATCAGACTTCGCAGATATCGACTTTTGCCAACACTCCCAAGGCTTTACACTTTCCAATCGATAGCCTAGAAGAGGGCAGCGAGTACACTGTTCACGGGGACAAAACACGAACACAGGCTTTACAAGAAGCCAACTCCGCCTCGACAACACCAAGACAATTTTATTCACCAATGCAGGTACCAGCGAGTATTGCAGGAGGCAGCAGTTCCATGGGGCTGGCCTCCCCAAAAAGCCAGGTCGGGACATAGAAAGTCTCTTCTGGTGCGCAGGGGGAGCTGCCCAGCAATGGATCACGGGGCCTTGAATACGAAGAGACGCAAAAGCAAGCCGAGGGCATTGGCACTGAAACTCCTGAACGACGACATTCTCGAATTGTGTCGTTGCCTGCCGAAACACCAAAGACTGAGAAGCAGCGCACTGCATCCTCTCCCTGGTTCTCTGTCCCTAAAAGAAAATCGACGGCATTGACACGTCCAGTCTTGACACCAACCGACAATCCAGGAGGCGTCAGAGCCATGGCTGCCAAGTTTGAAACCGATCATTCAACCGAGACATCTCCAACAAAACCCAGGAGTGCGAGCAAAACTCAAGATCTCATATTACAATTTTCACAAGGGTCACCCACCAAGAGTATCCGTTCGACAAGATCTGTTTTAACTTTGGGACACAATCGGAATGTTTCAATTTCAAGCCAGGACCGGCGTCCTCGACCGTCAGCAATAAACACGGTTGGAGATGAGGCTCATGACCAGAATTTGCGAGTCTCAATCAGGGAGGAGGCTGCAATGAGGGCAGTCGAGCTTCAACAAGCTGACAAGGGGCAAAAGTCAAACTCTCATGAGCAACCGGAAATGTTAGCTCAACGACAAACGGTCCCTAGGAGGAAGCCAGTCCCAGGTTCCGGGGGTAAAGAGGCATCTTTGGAGAATCCACGAAGTCTGGGAACCATGATGCCTTATCCTGAACAGCCTCCCATCGCCCAACATCTTAACCTTATCAGACCAGCATCGTCAGCATCAAATACGCAGTACGGGGCGGATCAGACAGTTCCTCACAATGTTTCAACTCCTTTTCAACGTCCCGGCAGTACAACCACACTCCATGCACAGATTCGAAGTCTCCAACGACAACTAGACCTCAAGACAGAAGAAGCAGTTCATTTGAGAAGGCAGCTTGAGGTGCAAGGAGATGCAGATGTTGGAACATTGAGTCAGCAACTACGAGAAGCCAAAAGAGAGGCACAGACGTGGAGGGAAAGGGCCGAGAGTGCAGAACGAAGAATCAAAGTGTTTGAACGATTTACAGCACGACTCAAACGGATACGAGAGGCTGTAGGAGTAGACACAAGAAATGCCGACACAGACCTCGCAGCCAAGTACCTGGATGAGGCTGCGAATGAACAGAAAGAAAACACATTCTTGGAGAAGGCAATGGGTTACAAGAGCGACAGTTCAGGGAGAACAGAAGATGCTGGTGTGGTTCAAGCTCGGATACGCCGTTGTCTCCATGGCTTGACCGATGGTCCTCCAGACAAACCGTCCTTTAGACTCGACGAGACCAAAAATATAGGCCCTGAAAGACCAAAGCGGGATATCAGCCCGAGCACAGTCGAGGTCTGGATGGCGGCACAAGAGTTGCTACAGCTCGATGAGGCTCAGGGGCAAAGAGAGGATGAATTGAGTTCTAGAACAAGACGGTGACGGTGTGGCAAATAGACGTGCGTCCAGGAACATTAGGGTCTGTTCCACATGGCAGGCTGTGCAAGGGTCTCGATCTGAAAGGACCCTGGTGGCAAACTTGACTGTACCTTTTTGAATGTATCGATAGATTTTGTGGCAAGGGTGTCTGTGTATCAGAATATCACGGACTTGTCCAAACAACTGTTATTGAGCAAATTTTCGATTGTGAATGTCATGCTGCATGAGGAAACATCTGGGATGACGAAAACCTGTTTCACAGGAGCTTCTGGCCCGATAAATCGATCACTTGAGGGAGCTAGAGTACTGTGCCACTGCAGATCAGGAAAATGGGATTTTGAAATCTCGATCTCTCTTGTATGCATTTTTAACAAACACTGTGCTAAATACGGGATTTCGATTCATGTGCCGAGATCACTGGACAGCTGATTGGGCAATGTCGATCCCGCTTTTAGCTCCAAATGTGTAACTTGTCCCTGGCGCAGGGATTCTATCTGACATCAATGGGACGACGATACGAACGAGAGTACTTGTAAACTTTTGCGGGTGTATGGCGCGATGAATGAGGAAAAAACATGCTATGGTCTCTCGTCAGATGCTCGCTTGATTCGCCATCTACCTGCGTCATCTCGGTTCATCGACACATGAATTCGCCCAATTCCCTCTAGAACGGAATCGAATAGGGCAGATTCTTCAGGGTCCTCTGGTTTAGAGCTCCTGTTGGTCACGCCAGCGGGACGGCTGTCTGTCCCCGAGTAGCGGCGGGAGGACGATGAAAATGCGGGGGACATGAGAGGTCCGTGTGAGAAGTATTGATCTTCTTGTGTCATCGGCGGAGACGGGAGCAGACTCGCGGAAGACATTGACGGCGGAGAATAAGCGAGGGGCGTATAAGGCTGAGCTGACGGTATGTAGGATTCTTGGGTGCTCTCTTCATCATAAGTCCGCGAGTTTGAATATCGTTGGTTGGGTTGCGTACTGATGGAAGAATGCCGAGACATTTCTATGGAATAAGTGCGAGAGACTGTGTCTTCTGGTGGCGATGGTAGGAGTGAGCCTAGAGAAGGATTTGGAGTCTGTGAGATGTGAGAAGGCCCAGATGGGTAGAGCGGAGTAGAGGATCTTGACTGAATGTCCCGGCCAAGAATCATATCGGAGCTGGATGTAGTGAAAGACATTGCGGTGGTAGGTCTTGTCTGGCCATGTATCGAATGCGTGTGACGCTGCAGTCTCTGTGCAGCACTGTGTAAGGGTCTCGAAGATCTGATAGTTCCAGTCGAGGCTGAATCAGAGGTTGTGATTGATTTTCCATCTTGGCCGGCGGAATAAGCTTGTCGTTGTCGAGGGGGAGAAGTGACAGCGCCGGCCTTGGTAGGCGAGGTCCAGACCATGGCCACACGTGGGGTGTATGCCTGCGAGGACTGATAAGGGCCATGATCTGGTTGACCCCGTCAATTGCCTGCAAAGATGGATGAATGCTTGTGTGTCGCCTGCACAACCGAGCTGTACAACCCGAAATCTACACGTGTTAGCTGTCATCCGAAAACGGCAAAGTAAACTGAATCATGCTTTTCAACTGCCGAACACAATTGGGGAACAATTTGCATTTTGCGTGATGTTGTAACGTCGGTACGCCATGATGACGACAGAAAGACGAGTTGACTTACCCACACCAGTCCCCAAATCCCGGGATGTCAAAACCTTGATCGACAGGTCCGGATTGACTTTTCCAATGACTTGCACAGCGTTGCCGTTTGTGAGATGGGCATCCTGTAAATGTCAGCACAGTGTTGCAGTGCATCCTGATGTCGTGAGACTGACACCAGATTTGATGTCAACTCACCCTGTTCAACAAGACGGTGACAGTGCCCTCTGAGTCAAGAGTGGCCTGCTCACCTCGGAGCTGGGTAACCTTTCCCACGAGCATGACTACTTTGCCAACAAAGTTGTCGAGATAGGCAGCAGTGATGCGCGGGGTTGAAAGTTGCTCAGACATGGTGTTTGGTTTTCGTTTGCGATCAAGCTAGAGGGATAAGGAGATGAGAAAGATAAGCGAGTAGACGGGGTTTGTGTCTCGGATGCTTGGTTGACAGGCAAGCAAGCGATGTTGGTGAGAGAGGTTGACGATGAAACGCATGTGAAGCTGTTGGCGATAAATGCGGAGGGGAAGCGCGTTCAGCTTGACGCGCAGTCACGTGGGCCGACCGTCACGTGATGATCAGTATTCGTGCCATCACAGACATCCTTATGAATGTCTTCATTTCCCATCATCTGAATCCATCGATGACATGTGCTCATCCCCTCAGCATCATGCTAATCCTGCAGAACAATTGCACAGTCAACCTCCTCGTCTTCAAAATTGATATCGAAGACCCACCGTTTATGGACGCCTATCCGGACCCTTGCCCGATTCCTCCGATCAACCAGGTTGAGCGAGTCTCATTCCCACGATAAACCCGCTAGTCAAGCCAAAAGCCCTTACAGTACGGAACACTTTACCCTTGGCGTGCCTTGGGCAGCGCATAACTTTATTCGCCCAAGAAAACCCCGCTTCTTGAATCTGTCAAAGCCTACTCCGTACGCCTCAGTACACACATATCGGAGCAAAAGCTCCGGAAACAATGAGCTGAGCCGCCAGTCACCAGAGGAGGAATTGGAAAGTCAGCAGTGGAGAACGCACAGTTTATCGGTCCTCCCAAACTGTGCCTTATTGTTCGGCTCAATGCCACGGCAGACACGCTGTGATGCAGAGGCTGATAAATCCGGAGACCAAGACAAAGATCGCATCACGTAGGTATCCAGGAGTTCATGACCCCTGCAGGCATTGAGTTATACGGCATTCCCCGTATGTTAAAATTTATCAGCTTGCAGCAAAGGCCACGCACCCGAGGTCGATCCTTGCTCTGTGTGGGTGCAAAAATCCTGATCATGTTTGTCGATCAGTTCAAGATATCTCTTGTCACAACCATGAGTCTTGTAGGCGATGGATTGCCGGCCTGACTAACCGTCACTGGAAGGACCCTGTGTGCATCAAGAATGATGTATACTCAATTGCAAGCATCAACTCATAACCAAAAGACATGAACGAGGTTCGTCATGATCTTCAGATATCGGTCTAACGAGTGCTCAAGCTGTCAAAGGAGCTCTTGACTTGGTAATGACCATCCCTATGATATCGAAGCTTGAGTTCCCGGTTGACATGATAGGTGGAGGCTGCAAGTCTCGCTCGCTTCGCTTCGCTACTGAGGTCCATGTGTACAGTCCGTCTTGCACTGTCTCGCCGAGTGCGGCCTTGACGGACAAGGTTCATCAACATTGATTGGCGGTTGAAAACCACGGACGCCAGGTCCGTTGCCCCATGATTGGCTACACTCACCCATCCCAGAATTGAAGATAGTATCTCCGCCAAGGGCCATCGCTTCGCAGTTTGTGATTGGGGGTTAAAGGATTTAGAGTCCAAGCACCTCTACCGCTTATGCTAGGCATATCCTACCGCCTTTGGCTCAAGGTTCCGGACGGGATGACGTTTTTCTTGACTGAAGGGACTTTTCCCTCACCTCTAATGCCACAGCTGATGTTGCTTCTAATGGTTATGATTCGTACAGAGCAGAAGATGGTGGGTCAGGAAGACATTCCGGATCACTTATAACCTCAACGGCTCTTGTATCTCACGGTCTTTGATACTGTCTGTACAATCCAGCAAGAATTCATATCCTTGCGCACACTTGTTTACCGAATACCGCTCTGTATTGCGAATTGAAGCCTACGGACTTGGTCCGGACATAATATTGTCAAACATTGCACACCTCGTTTCCTATCTTCACCCACCAATCTTTTTATATATACTCCCAACCCCAGGTGCTGGATATACAAAACCAGCTACATCTTACCATAAACTGCAACCTGGTCCACTGATACACACTACACCGGGGAATAAGTGACGCAAGAGATTGTTGATAGTGGTCGCATCCGTTGGCGTAATATAATATCCGAATCCCTTCATCTAGTTGGTGCGACTGCTGGAAGCTGTTGCAACTACAACTTCTGACTTTGCCATCTTGCAATCATCAATATTTCTGACAAGCTGTCAACCTCGGCATCTCGACTTTGTTTCTGATAGATGTTTGCCTCCTGTTTGACTTTACCCAAAAGGTCAAGTCGCCCCAGCGTCTAGATCTATAGCTGCATAGGCGAACCCGAAACACACCATTGGATCAGCGACCCCGGACGCAGAGGACAGGAACAGACGAGGCAATTCGCCCCAGTGTCCAGATTTAGTCCGAACATCTCCCTCCCTTCCCCTGCTACTTACCGAAACGTTGTACCCAGCCGTGCCATTTAGCTTCAACTTGGGAATTGAGCCTCGAAATCGACTTATTCTATTATCGATCGGTGGTTAACTACCATTCCTCGGTGAGGTCAGCCGGCTGTACTGGAGCACTCAGGCACTGAGCTGTGCTGCACTACATTGCACCACCGGATTGGTTTCTCCGTTGAGCGCCTGCCTGATTTTCCATTCGCCCTGCCAACAACAGAGAGCTACATCTTTACTCTAACACGACCATCTCTTTATTGCCCATTCCCTTCGACGTCGTGTTTCTGATATAAGTTCTTCTTTCAATCCCTCGAACCGTTTCCTTTCCTAGCCACCGTTGGTCTTTGATGTTCTGGAACATCTACACCCCCATCTCAACCAATCCGGCTAAGCACCCCCTCCCTGTGCCCGCTCCAGATCCCCCGATCTCCAGAGCTGCACGCTCAATTCCCATCGAGCGAGCTCCTTGATCTCGACTTTGTCTTGAGCGGCTCAACAGTTTGGCGCTTTTCCCTGGCAGCCAGTGACAATCAGCTCAGCCACACCAGCCTAGTCGTGCCGCTGTAACCCCAGGTCCCACGTTCAGCACAGTCTCAACGGTCCTGCAGGGTCAAGATGGACGGACCAGGCCAGGACTTTGGCGACCAAGCCCAGGGCTTTCAAAACGACTTTCCCCTGACAAACGACGATGCCAATATTGATCCCCTACTCGACTGCACAACCGGAGCTCAGGTGTCCCCGATTGTTAGCAATCCCATGAACAACCAGCTTCTGATGGACTCCAACATGTGGAACCCGATGAACAATCCTGTCAACTTCTTCCCTCCCTCTGTGCCAGCAATGGCACCATCAGCTTTGAACAACAGTCCAAAACTACCCAGCGAAATGCAGTCAACCCCAGAGACTCCGTTCAGTGAGCCCACGTCTGGCGGCCCAACACGGCAATCGAGCAAATCGTCTATCCCTTCAATAGATTCAGCCAACACCGACACCAAACCTCGACGCAGCAGCAGAGCTACCAAGACAAAACGTCAACAGACATCGGCGGAAAAGGAACCTGTCGCCAAGCCGCGCCAAAAAAGAGCACCCAAGGAGCCATCGCTGAAGGAGGAAGATGAGGACGAGTATGATGGGCTGGACGAGACGGAGAAACGCAGCAAGTTCCTCAAACGTAACAGGATCGCGGCGTCCAAATGTCGTCAAAAGAAGAAGGAGTGGATGAGAGAATTGGAGGAAACCAAGAATGAATTGGAGGGCGAGAACACTGCCCTACAGAACCAGTACACCGACCTCATGAGCGAGTTGACCACCATCAAGAATCAACTCATGGATCACGCCTCTTGCAATGATGCTAACATCAACCAATGGCTTGACAACGAGGCAAAGAGATATGTTCAGCGCATTGCGGCACAGTCTGCGCAGAACAGACAGGTTCCTGCAGCGCCGCCACAAAATGTACCTGGAGAATTTTACAATACGCATCGTCGTAGCTCAAGTGGTATGCCGAACCTTGTTCAAGCATACAACTCACGAGTCCATGACTGACCACCACCTAGTCGCCACCTCCACACAGCGATCGATAGAATCAGAAACCATCTACGCCGATAACCTTGTTGATGCGAGAAACTGAGTGAAAATCGATGTGGCGGGCAGATGCACCGACGGAGATGGTGGTTTGAGTTTAGGAGTCAAGCTATTTTGACACCAACTCCACATGAACACAACAGCCTTGCTATTGCGATTTTGAAATTCCTTCGACTCGACAACAGATGATGTCGACATGCCGAAGCTTGAGTCAAAGCAAGATGAAAGTCCTTAGAGCTGCGACAAACACGAATACGAAAAGAAAAAAACCGAGCGAGATGGTTCAGCGGGAAGATACCCCTACAAAACCTGGTTATGGTGCGGCAGCAGTACCACGAGTGGCCGTTCCCATAACAGGAAGAGGTGATATGGCGTATACTACTGAAAGGAGTTTGGCAGAAGGGGTACGGGCAAGGAAATATTTTATGACTTGATGCTTTCACGATCATGATCTGATTTGTGCAGATGGGATGTACGATTGCTATTTGGGCCGGCGAGTATGAAGTTCTCGTGACAACCGGTTTGATTCTTGGCCCTTGGCCAGTAATTTGGTGCCTATGGAAAGGAATCTATAGGAGAGGCTTCCTGTTACTATGACAGGATGCCTCGAGTGCTTTCAAGGAGGGAGATAATGAATGCCATGACGAGGGAGGCAGGGAAGGTAGTACAAGAAAAGATTCAAACCTGAAGAAGGTAACGATAGCCGTTGATGACAAACCGTCCTGAGCAAATGGTCCGAAGGTACTGTACAGCTTGTGACGAGGAGACTTGCGATCGAAATGATTACTGGCCATCGATTTGCGAGGGACTTTTGCCGACACGGAAAGATCTGGACTCAAGGACACGAGATGTTAAAGCACAAAGATTGGGGGGATACGGGGCTATCAAAGGTAAAGTGTAGTGGCAATGTCAAGCTTTGCCACAGACTGAGCCCCTTGATGACCTGAACTTGAACATATGTAGAAGTTGATCATCGTGACTCCGCATTTCATGCCAATTAGAGCCATATGCGATGCCGTCGAGATCGTGGCGAGTCTTGCCACCGGAGAAACGTCCAACTATAGTTGAGGCTTATGATTGGCGGTGATACGTTGAAACGAGACAGCGGCTACTGGAAGGAAATAATGCGGCTGAAGTCAATCACGGGAATAACGATAATGTTTCAAGGCGTTGATAGTCACTGTGATGGTTGAAACAGAATTGAGTTGCACGAATTTATATCTCTTGGCACTCTCCCATTTTCTAAATGTCCAGTAATATGATACACGCTCATCCATCTCTCTACCTCCTCTTGATCCATCCCCTCGAGTTGGAGATACCCCTGATGTTCTTGGTGTACTTCCAAAGGTGACGGTACTTGGGTCCTTGTCGCTTGGCTTCCCATCCACGGGGCTTGACGGGAGGCTTGAGGCTGTACACACGTGTAGGTCTGAACTCGACATCTGAGCCGGGGATGTTGTGTCGCGCCATGACAGCCGCGGTGTTTTCGTCCCAGACGCTACGGAACATGTTGAACCCAAAGGGCGTTGTGCTGAACTTGTCGCGGAAGGATTTGAGCGAGAATCCATCGCGCTGGCTGTATAGTTCCTTGAGCTTGGCAACGTCGATCTTCTTGCCGGGCTGCTGCTCGAGGAGATAGATACCGAGACGGTGGTATGGTGCGCCCTTTTGAGAGAATGCGGGGAGCCACGGTAGAGCAAGCTGATCCTCGCCCTTTATCCTGCTCAGCGGTAGTGACGTCTCTGTAGGGCTGATCGGGATGTTGGCGGCGAGGAAGTGGCAGCGCTTGTTGAAGGTATCGGACTCGGGGTTGGGAACATCAGAGTCGAGGACGACTACGGAGACGAGTCGCTCGCCCTTGTCAAAGACTTGGACTCGAAGGCGGGGTGCGTTCTCGCTGACGACACTGTCGACGATCTGGCCGGGGGGGATCTTGAGCTTGCGGAAGTATAGCTGGACGTCGGCGGTGGGTTCGAGCTTGGGGAGAACGTCGGGGACGATGTTGAACTGCTTGATACGTTGGGTGATGAGACGTTGGTCGTAGGAGCGCCACTTGGCCTCGGCGTAGTGACGGTAGATAGGCTTGTTCATGTCGCCTGGGTGTGTTAGTCACATATTGTCTCGTCAATTGGATGACCTACCTGTTCCATCTTCAAAACGCTTCTTGACAACAGGGTCATTAGCATCTGCCAGGATCTTGAGCCTCTCGACATATTTGTGCAGACTCTTGATCTTAATATCCTTCATCTTCTGTCCTCCTTTTATCTCATCCGGACTCGTAGCTTCTAACCGAGAAATCTTGTTAAGCTCTTTGCTTATCTCCGCCAGCTTCTGTTCCCGATCCACAGCCAGAATCTTGCGAGCCTCTTGAAAAGCCTGGTACGGGAGATGCTCAAACGGCAGATCGCCCGTGCTCCGGATAGCCATTCTTCGTCTTCGTGACCCAATCGGCATCTTTCCAGCCTTCATGAGCTGCTGCTCAAACTCGGGGAGCACCGTATTGGGGTCGAGGTCTGCTGCGCTGGGCGTGGCAGTCTGTGTCTCGGCTGATCGTCGAATCGCGGCAGAGGTGAACGGTCGGGCGACGCTGGGCCGCAGCTGCCGAGCGATTGGCCGCATAACGGCCTGACAGCGCGACATTATGGGCAGCGGAGCGTAGAGGCCGTAGACGTGGGACGTTGGGAGTGACGCTGGTGATAGATATCTCGAGATATTGAAAAATGCTCTGGGGATGGTCTTGGCCCCACTAAAAACTCGGGGACCGGAGGATGTTGCCGATCCACTTTTTCGCAGTATCGCATCACAGTTTTGAAGCCTCAACACCAGACTGCGAATTACTGTCCCTGATCGCAGCAAATCTCCCTATTGACGGCGGCTAGGGAATTAAATCATGGCTGGCAAGGGAATCGGGTGTCTGGCTGAGGCCATGGGCGCTCTGCGGGTGTCTGCCAAGGTATGTGAAGAGACTGCAATCGCTTCAATGCTAACAGATGAAGCCGGCGACACTCAACAAGGCCTTCACAAGGTCAATGGCTACAGAAGTCTCCCCGAAGAATGCTACAGAGACAAAATCTCCGAATACCACTCAAGGCATTCTCGAATCTTGGAAGCCCAGTACGACTCCCGTCAGCCGTCAATGACCTTACTGACCACCGCAGTCACAACCGTTCCCGTCACAGTCCACGCATTTCCATCGTTGGAACCGACTTCTCTCGAACGATGGGACGTCAACCATCTTTACCTCCCTCTCCGCCGCGATCTCCTCCATCTCGCCGTCGTCTACGAAGGTGACAACACCCGCCAAGGAACAGCCTCCTCCAAAACCCGCTACGACGTCCACGGCTCCCACCGAAAGATGCGTCCCCAAAAGGGAACCGGTCGAGCTCGCATGGGAACAAAGCAAAGTCCCATAAACCGCGGCGGTGGAAAGACATTCGGTCCTCATCCCCGCGACTTTGGCACCAGCCTTACCCGAAAGGTGTACGACAAGGCGTGGCGCACAGCTCTGAGCTACCGTTACCGAAAAGGCGATCTCATTGTGTGCGAGGACGGCATGGATCTTGTGTTGCCAACTGATTACGAGCTCGTTGCCGGAAAGTATCTCAAGGATGGACTGAAGGAGGCGTATCTCAAGCGATACATGACTGGAGTGCTGGGAAACCTTGGTTTGGGCCGTGCTAGCGGTCGAACTCTTTTCGTCACTGGAAACCGACGTGAGGCTCTTTTCGGCGCCATGGAGCAGCTTCCCTGGGAAGGGCGAGCACTAGACTTGCAAGACGTTGATGTCAAGGACCTTTTGGAGACAGGCAAGGTGGTACTGGAGCGCAGCGTGCTCAAGGAGATGATCAAGAAGCACCAGAGCGACTTGGTGAGCAGAGTTGTTATGCAAGGCCTGGTCAAGGGAGGGCCCAAGCTAGGGACACCAGTGATTAGAGCATGAGCGTGTAAACTACCTGTATTATTTTGTATACAATCGCATGCATTCAGTGGAAATTCTTGTGAATGGCTAATCGTCAGGTCATATCGTTGCTTGGGTATCGTTAGATTGTATTTATGAGTACACTACTATACATGACAGTATTACAACGCTCCGCCGACAAGCGAAACAATCCACATGGCAACTCTGACTTTGAGTCCAACTCTTCGTTCAGTGCGGGCAAAGTCATCTCGCGTTGCCTTGGTAGCATGTTCCTGCAGCCACAACTGCTCTTCTCCAAGTCTCCCCTTCAATCCTTCATCGCGAGTGACAATCAATGCACCAGCTTCGAGATCATGAGAGTAGCTTCGTTTAGTATAGTTGGAACTTCCAATAATGCTCATAGCGGGGTTCTTGTCACCTGGCATTGTCACCCAGAGGCCCTTGGCGTGATATGTCCATCCACCAGGTTGACCAACGACGCCATAACGCCATTCCTTTAATGTGATGTCGTTATCACGGCCTTGGTGGTGTACACGATGAACGAAACGACGGGCGAGGAGAGTGTAAGCATCGGGGAGGAGACCTGAGACACCTTTAGACTTGTAGAAGCCGTTTGCTTCAGGAGAAGCTGTGATGACGGTGTTGGAAGTGGAAGCAGTATTGAGGAGGAGTTTTGTCAGGGAGGGAGCGGGGTTAAAGTAGCCTGCTGTGAAAGTCCATGAAGACTCGCGATATTCAGGCAAAGCGAGAGTCTTGAGAATGTGTGTAATGACGGGGAGTTCAGTTGAAGTATCAGGTTTCATGACCTGGGACATTTGCCCAAGCATGTAAACTCGGGTATCAGAAATCTCATTCTCAGGTTTGGCTGTCGGATGCAACAGAGTCTGGAGTGTCGATGTAGTGCTCTTGATGAAAGACTGGGGCTTCTCTAGTGGTGAAGGGGCAGAGTTGTTCTCTGGCCATGAGAGTGTAAAACCCGCTGGTTGAGTTGAAGGTTGAACCAAGAAGCTAAAGGATGTCACCCCTGAATGAATTCTCCAAAAATGATCAGTCACCTCCTTTGAAGCAAAAAGGTGGTATCGATCTTGACGATTGGTAAAGTAATCGGTCGACAGGTTTGCCCTGAAAAGTCAGTATTTCTTCAACCTCGAGTCTTTTGACATACCCAGACATGATGATCTCATCATCAACTCCATAAAGCTTCATATGCTGAAGTCCCCAACCCTCATTTATCCTCTTGGGGATATACTGCTTCCTCAATCCAGTGAGATTCGGCGTGTGGTACATTCGAATTTCCACACGGTCTGCTCCAAACTCCTCGACCAGGGGTGCAAGTAACGATGCACTCGATGGATTAGGCGCCTCTCTTGTCCCCCGCAACGCATCTGTAAGAATACTCAATCTCACATTGGGATTCTTCCTTAACGCCTCCTGCAGCGTTTCAATGAGTTCCTTTTCAGACTTTCCAATGTACAGCGTCGACAAGAAGATCCGTCGCTGTGCTTTTCGTATCCGATCCTAAACCAATCAGCCCTGTCGTTTTCGTATCAATGGTAGTCCAACCTTGAGCGTTTCGTAAAACTCTGCTGGAGTACGGATAATCTGAATCTGCTCCCCTCGAACATCGAAACTCGGTGCCAATCGATCCAATTCAGTAACGAAAGGGGCCAAAGCTCCAGCATTGTTCACAGAGCTTGGAGTGTTTCCAGCTGGCGTCGCATACTGTCTTGTCTGGACTCTTGCCCTGGGAACTCTGGGCTTGAAACTTGAGGCACGCAGCCTTGTAGTGCATCGCGCACAGCTACGAGTAAGCATCTCGAATCTTAAGCTCAATTAAAGCTTGCTATTAAAAGTGCTTGTATCCGTAAACCGCTGGAATTTCTGGTTGAGCTTCGAGGTACGTACCCATGCCGTCACGAACGCAATCTGCCGAAGTTGATCCGCGGTAATCTTCAAACCTCACATCATCGACAAGCTATCAACAATCATCCCGCTGAGGTCAATTGTCGCTCAACCGCCATCATGTCGACAATCTCACGAACATTGTCCAACCTGCGCAAGGTTGGAATCAAGGCAGGTCTGCTGTCAACCGTCAATGAGCCAATGCTAACCTGAGTAGGACTACTTTGTCCAGATGCTGGTATGTACCTGACCGAACGATCCTCGACCTGGCTAACGACGCCTCTTCTCACGAATAGTACATCGGTACGCTTCCTTGATTATCCGCCGAATCACTCGCTGACATCCGCAGGTGACACCAAGGCTGGTCGTCTGATTGGCACCGATCGCGCTGGCAACAAGTTCTTTGAGAACAACGAGGAACTCCCCCTCCGAACACGCTGGGTCGAGTACGCCAAGCACGACTACGACGCCGCTCACATTGAGCCCGGATGGCATGCCTGGATCAGCTACAGCGTCGACAAGCCTCCTACCGAGGACCCCCTACTACAAGCTGGTGTCCGGGCCTTTGAGCCCTCACGCGCCCTCCCCAACTTTACCCAGACCCGCGGCGCTTTCAAGACTTACAACACGTATGTTTCGCATTTCGTAGGAGACAAAATTCTGACTGTTTTAGTTCCAAGTCCAAGATCTCGGCATGGGAGCCTGTGGCGGCGCCTCGGGCATGAGGATGAGTGGTCAGGTGTACATAAATTCGCGTAGAGGCTCAATCGAGAAACCAAGCATTGAATTCAGAAGCTGCTAGTTCTACAGCTAAAATGGTACAAGATCTAGAAAATGTGCACTCTATGGTCTTTCAGATCCTTCTCTTATACGAACTACATAAGAAATCACGATCTACGACTTTGCTTCAATTGCAGATTTGATGGCTAGATGGTCAGCAGAGTTTGGAAGCTGGGACGGGTTACTAACCTTCACAAGTCACTCTAGCATCTCCAAACAGCATCTTTGCGTTGGGCATGTAAAACATGGGGTTTGGAACATCAGCTGCTTTCGTTAGCTGTATTCGAATACGGGGCGGATGACTTACCGTAACCACTGGCCATGCCTCTCTTCATGACGACAACCTGCTTGGCTTTCCAGGCATGCAGCACAGGCATACCCTCAATAGAGCTGCCCTTTTCCAGAGCAATAGGGTTGACGGTATCGTTGGCACCAATGACAACAGCCAGGTCAGTCTCGGGGAAGTCATCGTTGATCTCATCCATTTCCAGGACAATGTCATATGGGACGCTGGCTTCAGCGAGAAGAACGTTGCACTGACCAGGCATGCGGCCTGCGACAGGGTGAATGGCGAAACGGACAGTGATACCCTTGGATCGAAGAGTCTTGACAATGTCTGAGATGGCGTATTGAGCCTTGGCAACGGCCATACCGTAACCAACGATGAGAATGACCTTTTCAGAGTTGAGAAGTGCATCGGCGAGGTCATCTACAGAGGTCTGTGTGACTTCTCCCTGAGGTTTAAACTCTTGTACAGCAGTTGGCGTGCCCAGACCTCCAAAGAGGACGTTTGTCAGTGATCTGTTCATGGCGACGCACATGATGTACGACAGAATTGAACCAGATACACCGATCAGGGCTCCAACAGTGGTGAGAAGGGGGTTCTCAAGCATGAAACCCTCTGCAACAAGAGCGAAACCACTGTATGCGTTCAAAACAGTGATGACGACGGGCATGTCAGCACCTCCAATGGCAGATGTGGTAGTGTATCCCTTGATGAAGCTCAAAACAGTGCTTCCAGCGAGTGCTCCAGCTGCAACCAAGGGGTTCCCTGGGGCCATTGTGATGAAGGCTCCCATGGTGGCTGCGTTGCTTGCGAGTAATCCTGAGTTGATGAGATGACGTCCAGGCAGAATCTTTGGCTTGGATGTCATCCTGCCGGCCAGCTTGAGGAACGCGACTATGGAACCGGTAAACGTGATGCCACCGATGACGACACCAAGGTAAGCTGTGACGAGGTGCAGAGTGGAAGGGTCCATGACATCAGCCATCACACTACCGATACTGGTCAAGACGGCAGCCAGACCAACCACGGAGTGAAGAGCAGCGACAGTTTGGGGGAGGTCAGTAGGGGTGATTCGCTTTCCAATGAGCATACCAGCGATGGTGCCGAGTGCAGCAAGACCACCAAACTGAGTGAGGACTTCAGGGGTAAAGCCAGCAGCGAGAAGACTGGCCAACACACCTGTGCCGACACCGAGAATACCGAGAGCATTACCCATGCGAGCAGTGGCTTGGGAAGCGAGACTGGAGATGGAACCAATGCAGAGAACAGAGCTGACGAGATAACCGGCCTGAACGAGACCAGCAGCGCCAGTTGATGCAGCAGCCACGAATCCACCACCGCAAACGACAGCAGGAATTGCATAGAGCCAGGGGTACTCAGGGGGGTCGGTAGGTCCTATTCCTGTTAGCTAAGTCAAGTCAAATATCGAGCAACTCACGCTTAAACATATCCAGCATGCGCTTGGTGATCACGAAACCACCACCGACATTGACAAAAGCCAGCAAAACACTGAGAGCACCAAAAGCTTGGGGAATAGTCTCGGGCAGAAATCCACCTCCAAGAATGAACAAACCACCAATACCGACCATACCAGAAATAGCATTGGTGACACTCATCAGAGGAGAGTGAAGCGCAGGAGCAACACCCCAGACAGCACGGTATCCAATAAGACTAGCCAGAGCAAAGGTGAAAGCGTTGGACATGAGAAGAGGGCTGGTCCATTTTCCAAGAGCCAAGATACTACCCATGCCAGCGGTTACACCAGCAACCTCACGGGTCTTCTTTTGCCAGGGAGTCAGAGCTACAGGTTCAGGGGTCGCTTCAGTTGCCTCGGCCTTTACGGGAGGAGGGGGAGGTGCTGCGCGAGGAGCGGGGGGCAGAATATCTCCTTCCTGGGTGACGATTGCACCTCGGACGACTTCATCTGATAGATCAATGCCGAAAGCGGTGGGTTCAGGGGTCATGGAGAGCAGAAACTTGGTGATGTTGTTGGAGTAGAGGGTCGAGGACTGAGTTGGCAGACGAGAGGGAAGATCAGTGTATCCTAAAATGTCAGTGCATTCCTTCATTGGATAGGGGGTGTACATACCAATAATCTTGACATCGTTATAGACGGCTAGTTCACCCTTCTTTGTAGCTTCACAGTTGCCTCCAGCTTCAGCAGCCAGATCAACAATGACACTTCCAGGTTTCATAACATCGAGAATATCGTTCTTGAGCAGTTTAGGGGCAGGCTTTCCAGGGATCAATGCAGTGGTGATGATGATGTCGACTTCCTTGGCTTGGTCTTTGAACAGCTTCATTTCAGCTTCGATAAATTCCTTGCTCATTTCCTTGGCGTATCCACCAGCACCAGATCCATCCTCTTCGAGTTCAACTTCGATGAACTCGGCTCCAAGAGATTGAACCTGTTCGCGAGCAGCAGATCGAGTATCGAAACCACGGACAATGGCACCCATACGACGAGCAGTAGCGATAGCACTCAGACCAGCAACGCCAGCACCAATAACCAAAACCTTGCAGGGAGGAATCTTTCCAGCAGCAGTGACTTGACCAGTGAGGAATCTACCAAAGACATTGGACGCTTCGAGAACAGCTTTGTAGCCGGCAATGTTGGCCATGCTGCTGAGTGCGTCAAAGACCTGAGCTCGGGAGATGCGGGGAATCATGTCCATGGCGAAACTGGTAGCTTTTCGAGCGGCAATCTTTTCGACGAGTTCTTTGTTCTGAGCGGGCTGGAGGAATGAAATGATGGTTTGGCCTTCTTTCATGGATTCAACCTCTCCAAGACCGGGACCGCGAACTTTGAGAACAATGTCTGAGTTGGACCAGACTTCCTTGGGACCATTGACAAGAGTTGCGCCGGCTTTTTCATAAGCGGTATCGAGATAATCAGCAGATGTACCGGCACCACGTTCAACGAGAACCTGCTTGAAGCCCTTTTTCTTGAGGAGCGCAACATTAGCAGGTGTGAGAGCTACACGGCGCTCCCCAGGGAAGATCTCGGTTGGAACACCAACGACGAGATGATCATAGGGAGTTGTCTTGGGAAGAACCACGGTGGAATATTTGCGAGGGGGTGCAGAAGCATGGCGGATCAATGCGAGAGGCTTGGAAACGTCTGCGACAAGAGCATGCTGTCGAGGTGAAGCTCTCAAGGTGCTGTGCCATTGCTTGCGACGAGAGAGGACATCTAAGCTTATTAGCAATGAGCTTCGAGAGTCGAAAAACTTACCTTGAACTCTATATCCTTTCAATTGCTTCTGTATAAAGAAGGACGAGGCGCACAGCTCGGAAGCTGACGCTGGAACCGCGGACGAGGCCAGCGGGCGAAGCATTTGGGATGCCATGATTAAAGAATCATGAGAGCGATTGCGATACCGGAACGAGTGGATCGCTTAACTCCGTCACCTCGAGTGCCGAACTTTCAAGGCCTGTGTATCCAAGAAGCGACAAAACAGTCAAACGTGAGATTTCCAAAAGAGAGGGAATAAAAACAAGAGACAAAACAATCGAGGGGTTGCGTTATTGTCTCTGTGTCATGTGTCGGGTATGTACCCCCCGTTCCTCCAGCTCCCGCAGCTAAGGTACTACAGCTCCTGTCCTGTCCTCGGGGTGTAAGAAGAGTTCTGACGTTAAACTGAGGTACCAAAAATACTTAGTCTAAGATCGTCTGTAACTTGACTAAATTTACATAAGTTTACCTAAAGCTTTTTGTCACCTAGGATAGTGGTCCCAAGTTTTATTGCATCCCCTTGCCTATTCTCCCGGGGTTCTATTAGCCGCCCCGGAAGAGGGGCTCGCCGCTAAAACCTGGGGGAGGGGCCGCAGCTGCGGAGAAGGCATCAACCGCTGCAGGGTATCATCGAATCATAGACTATAGCGGGAGCTTCGGGAGAATTTAAGTAGTCGACATGTTGTGCATCCAGTCAGATGAGCTTGTGCCTACCGACCTGCCTGATCAAGTCTTGCCGAGACGCTTGGCTCCAAACGCAGATGGTTTCCCCTCCTCGGACGTTGAAATCCGGGCGTGAAACGGTCACAGATGGGCCGAGATCATGATGGATGATGTATTTGGCGTGGGATACGTTTCAGCGGCTTATCCGTCGACAGACCGATTGACCTAGTATGATGTGATCTCGACTTGGTGATTTGTGGACAGGACTCGGTGTATACAGTTGCACCAGGCCCTGAAGAACTCCTCTTGTGCGTGCGTTCATCTTGAGTTCAGTCACGCTCATGATCTCTTCACGCTCAAGTGCATGCTCGATTCAAGCCGATTGAACGCCAGATCATCGTCAATAAAGCCCAGCCAGTTTGTAACCTAGTCATTCCTCTCTGATATAGCCATTTATTTTGTAGAATACAATCTGAACCCGCGGCTTGAAGCCTATTGTAGCTCTACCAAAGCTGTATGCGTTGCGCAAAGGATCTAGGTATCACAGCTAGATGATGAAGGCGCCCAGCAACGAGAAGCATCCCCTGTACTCACAAAAACTCGTTCCATAATGATCAAATAGAAGTTACACGCCTCCTCTCAGCCTTCAAACAAGATCCAGCACCAGAATCAATGACTTCAGAAGTCGTATTGTCGCGATACCCTATAGTCGTGCAGACTGAAAATACGCAATATTGTATGACTTGACTGAGAACCGGGTTGCTTATGTGCCACTGTCCTGTGAAGTTTGGCAAGATAAAAAGATTCACGGACCCCCGGGTAGCACTTCACGTGTCCATTGCCATGGAAAAAGAGGCTCACTTCAACTAAGATCGCTTAGATTCTCCATTGGTCTAAGCATAAAAGCCTTTTGAGCGACAACTGCATTCGATAGGATCCATCAAAGTGGTAAGTATGTCTAGTTGATTCTGTTTTAAAGATATCGGAAAACTGAGATGAATGAGATCAACATCTTCAATGGGGCACTGATGATCCACGCTCAACAAGAGTATCATCAATAAAACGGCAATCCAGCTGCTCTGATCCATTGTATAAGTTTGTATTAAGTGATACCCGTTTTACAGCTGTGATCTTGTTCCGCAGTGAGCCCAAGAATGGCATTGAGTTGGAGTTTCATCATACCACGATGCTTGCAGAAGAAAATGAAGAATAAAGTGTCCCAATTGGTCTGAGGATTCTCAACTACGGAAAGCTCACTTATTTCTCGCCCATGCTTCTTAATTCTCAGTCATTGTAATGTATCATAGTTATTGTTACTAGGCGATAGTATTCTAAAACGGCTTAAATTTCATCTCATGATGAGTGAGTGAACATTTGGTACAGGTTAACATCTGATAAGATTCACCAGATTGCTATCCCCATTAAGCCTAACACCGGTGTAATGGTGTGAATCTCAACACCAAAATTGTCTTGTAATTTAATCACGAGAGCCTCTTCCACATGACCATAATCACCCAACTCATAATATGACTTCAATCGCTTTCTCTTCTCATCATCGTTAACTCACCAAAACCACCAACATGCCTCGGAAAGCACCTATTCACCACTACTCATACCGCTCCCTAATCATCCCACCAATCCTCCTAGCAGCAGCAACCATCGTCGCTCTCTTCCTCCACTCAGACGTCAACTTTGCTCTTCTCTGGTCCCAATGCCACTCCCACGCTCGTCTCCCGGGCGTTAGCCGCATACCAGGTCTTGGGACACCTCTATGCTATCTCATCAGCTTCTTCCGCGCCGTCATGGGCGTTGTTCTAGCCTTTATCGGCGGTCTCTTGACAGTGAGCACCGTTGAATCAGCGCGTATCTGCAATGCGCCGAACGTTCTCATAGCGTATCCTACTGGTCCGTGGTTGGTGTTTGATCTGGTGGGTGGTGCTGTCGTTTGGGAGCTTGTTATTATTCCTGCGTTTCTGCATCGTGCGAGAAGTGTTTTGAACGCACAGAGAGATGAGGGTGGTGACGTCCATCAGATATTTACCAGTCGTCATCTTCCTGATAGTGAGCTCGTGGCTATTCCTATCAGCGTGGCGCTTGGTTACTTTCTTCCGTCTTTTCTCATGCTGTTCTATACAACTCCCGAGACGATCGGCATCTGGCTCTTCTTCCCAATCTACGTCGAGATCATTCGCCAGATCATTCGTCACACAATCTCTGCACTGAGGAGAGTTGACCCAACACTCGTCCATCTGGCATCGAATTGGTGGTCTCTGCTGTTTGTTTACATACTGCCCTTGATCTGCTCTGTTCTAGCGCATGTTTCTTTCATCTGGAGCTTGACTCGACCCGACGACCGCAAAGAAATGACAAGGTCAATCATTGTCTTTATTGAAGTCAACTCTCAGTTCATCTTCTGGACCGTTCTGTACTGGATGTTGGTGGAGGTTGGGTGGCGGGTTCCTTTGACAACAATCCTCACTTCCATTGTTGTTGGACCTGGCGCTGGAACGTGCATTGGGTGGATATACCGAGAGAAGCTCATTCATCACGACAATGAGCAAGACAATGGAGAGAGTGGCCAAACAGCAGATGAGGAGACGCCTTTGTTGCAATGATGATACCCTGACGTTACTTTTATAGCCCTAATTCCTAGACATGCTTCATGACTGATCAATAGACCCAGTATCTTTACAGCTGCAAGACTGTCATGCACAGGTCCAGACCTTCTATGGTACAGATATGATACAGATTAACCCACTCACCATGCTCAATCCTGTAGTCTTGACAATATCCTCTCTCTGATGACCTGTGATGCCACCACTGCTCCATGCTGTAATGTGATGGCACCAATGATGGCCATGATGGCACCGTTGAGCACGACATCGGCACCAGAAGCTCGGAGTTTTTGAACCTACTGCACGTTAGTCGAGTTGCTGCGGACAGCAGATGTATGTACCTGTTTGGGCTTCCACCGCACAACATCGATCAACCCCACTTCAGCTGCCAAGCCAGATAGTCTCTCCTTGCCGACGACGTCCTTGGGTCCTTTGACGGAGAGATTGTCTACCGATTGCAAATTTGGATGCACGAATGGCTGGCGATCAAACCCGTCATCGAAATTCGGTGCTTCGATCGGACCTTGCGCAACAATTGTCTTTGTTGTCTCCATGACAAGAGTCATTCGTCCTGGTAGAGTCAGCATAGACCAACATTCATCCCTCATCCCACCCACCTAGAAGTGCCAATCGGTCGTTGAACCCTCTCCGCCCCTGATCAAAGCTCTTGTGCGTGACAGCCAACCACTTGAGCTCCTCGGGCAGAAGTTTGCTGCCTCCAGGACCCAGCAGACGCTCGTACACCTCGTCCAACCTCTTGGGATCGTTGTTGACAGTCCAGACCTTGTTCTGTGGGTTCTTTGCCCAGTCGAGTTGCAGCGGCGCCTTCATAGCGGCAGGCGTCTGGCTCCATCGTGGCACGACGCCAGAGGAGGACGGGGTCTTGGTCTTGAAGGATTCGGGTGTAGAGTCGGTAGCGTAGGTGCGCACGCAAGGCATGAGGGTTCGGGCGGCATGGCTATTCCGCCAGAGGCCGGAGCGGCAGGGTTGGAGGGCCATGGTGACGAGAACAAGCCGGGCTAGAATTGCATCTGATGTTCACCGAGATGGGCTAAATGTTAAGCTTGCGTGAACATTTTCTCCAGGTCACGTGGAGAAATGAGACCGCTGTCGCCCCACTCTCGTCAACACCAAGTTTACGCCGAGATGGATAATCTGGAGCCTCACTTTTCCCGCTAGAGTCATCATCGCTGGGCTACGCGCCGCCTTGTCTCTTATCAAAAATACAATTGAAAGAAACAAACAAACAAACAAAAAAAAAAAAAAAAAAAAAAAAAGGAAA
>JAAOAS010000147.1:0-140128 GCA_013396035.1 Fusarium pseudocircinatum
CCTCTACCTCTACCTCTACCTCAGTCCCCTAGATGCTTTCCCCCGCTACCTTCTTAAACTATAGCCTAACTTATACTATAGCAGTAACCCTTAAGCTATAGCTCTAGAAAGCTATAGCTAGTATAAGGCAGTTATTTACTTTAGTACTTACCTATCTACCTATATACCTAGCTAGGTTATATAATTAAAGACTGTAATATAAGGCCCTTTCCTTTCCTCTCCTCCTTACTAGCTTATTATCTACCCTAGCTAAGCCTATAGCTACAGTCTAGGATAGCTAGCTATATGCCCTAATAGTATATATACTAAGACTACTATAGCCTCTTTTAAAAGAACTAGCTATCCTTTCTATTAAGGCAGTGCCTATAGTATAATTAGAAGGAGGTTTATACTATATACTAGGCAGAGCTGCTATAAAGGCTTAGGGTTTAATCCCTTTATAGGCGCTACCTCCTTAGTAAGGATAGTAGTTCTCTTACTTTTTTCTTTTTTTCCTTTTTCTTTCTTTCTTTCTTTCTCTTTTTTTTATATTAAGCCTGCCTTTATATTCCTAGGAGGAGAGACGTAGCCTTACTTTACTTAGGGTTAGATCCCACTTACTAATTAGCTTCTATATTTACTAGTAGTTTAGCTTACTAGTAGTATAGTTAGGCCCTGCTCTTTCCAGCTAACTAGATTAATATATGCCCTGGTTATACGCCTTGTGCTACTACTAGACTAGCAGTTAGATAGTTTTTTATTATTTATAATATAAGTTAATACTATTTAATATAAAACAGGCTATAGTTAGTAAGATACTTAGTAAGTCAAGAGCGCACTTATAAGTATCTGTCCCTGCCTTAGATAGTAGAAGTTGCTGCGCATTGGCTGCGCTATTATAGCCGACCGGACTTAAAACCACCGGTCAAGTAGCATAGCTATACTAATCAGGTTAGCTGCAGGCTTGACTGATAAAGTCAAGGCATAAAAGCTCATTTATAGACGCAAATCTTTCATTTTCCCTGTCAAACTCGGGCGAGTTAACTCAGTTTCTTCTTCTACAATTCTTCTAATTATACCGTTAAAAGTCAAAATCAGCATGCCAGACCCCCAAACTTCGAGATCTCAAGATCACAAGCAAGACCTCGTAGGAAAAGTGGCCATTGTCACAGGAGCAAGCAGAGGAATTGGCTATGCGATCGCGCTGAATCTTGCTAAGCGTGGTGCGGCAATTCTGGCCACTTCTACAAGCGCTAGCAAGTATACCGATGAATTGCGTGTTGATGTCAAGTCTGCATATGCACATCTTGACACTCAACCCCCCAAGGTCGCCCATGAAATCGTTGCTTTAGAAGATTTTAATGCGCACACCAAACTTGCAGATGCAGTTCAGAGGGAATTTGATGGCCAGGTGGATATATATATCAACAACGCAGGAATAACAGACCGCACATTCCCTGGCGAGCTCGAGGCTACCCAACTGGACAAGCTTCTGACTTGCAACATTCGCACACCGGCGCTGATTGTGGATGAATTGGTCAAGAGACGATTTTTCAGAAAGGAGAGTAGAATTGTCTTCATCAGCAGCGCCGAAAGTGTCAATTGTGAACCTGACGTTTCCATTTATGCTTCAACCAAGGCAGCCAACGAAGCCATGGCTCGTTCTTATGCCAACGCCTTCGGAGGGAAGAACGCTGCGTTCGAATTTATGAGCGGTACCACAGCCAACAGCGTGCTCACAGGCTTGACGGAGACAGGAGGAGTGCAACAATACGGGCCAAAGGTGTGGGGAGAACTGCAAGACTTCTGGGTGGGAAAACAGTCTATACCACGATTGGGACAGCCGGAGGACGTGGCAGATGTGGTGGGATTTCTGTGCAGCAAGGAAGGCAGATGGATCACTGGAAGTAAAATCAGCGCCAACGGTGGAAGTATCGCGGTGGTCTAACTAATAGGCTATAGGTTTTATAATCTCCATCATCAATTCACACTTTCTCTAATCGGTGCAGTCTTGTGTTAACTCCATCCAATGCATCAACGCACACGACTGCTGGATCTCGCTGCACATCTATTGTGACGACATCGACCTCATCCAACGCAGGTTCTTCCAGGCATTCCATTTGACTGCGTACCATCGATTCCTTCATGTAATGACCCACGCGTGCTTTTACTCTTGCTTGCAAATGCGCCTCGTCGACCCTGAGGAAAATGAAGCATAGCTGCACATCGTGGTCGTGATAGGATGCCACTCTAAAGACATCTCGGTATTTTCGTCGTAGTGAAGAGCAGGTAACAATAACCGCGCTCGACTTTTTCAGCTGCTCAGTAGCTGCGTTGCGAAGAATGATGAGCCAGTCCCATCGGTCGGTATCGGTCAACGGCGTGCCGTTGCGCATCTTGGCTATGTTGTTTGGGGTATGGAACTGTACAGGTTTTGTGAGTCAATCGTCTACGGGGAATTCATCAAGGGCATGCATACATCATCTCCCTCAAGGTATGGGATTGCAGCTTGTTGAGAGAGGTAAGTCGCAACAGTTGACTTGCCACAGCCAGCTGGACCGCCGACTACAAATATTGTCTTCTTAGGAAGCCATTGCACCGTCATGGTTATCTGCAAGATAGTAGGGGTGAAGATTTCAAGGGTGTCAGTATTGTAGAAAAGCAATAAAGCATGAACGCTACAAGATAACGACAGTTTGTTCTGGGTAGGATTATTCCAATTCACGCCTGAGACCCGAGTTAATACCATCACCATCAGGTTGACTGATCCTTGTCCATTGTTGGTCACTCATTCCGTCGCATGGGCCACTCTGTAGTATGCTCTAGGGAGTTCAGAAGCCAACACAATACAATCGGACATAATTAAGCTCAGCCACCGGCTGGAATAGGACGAATCACGTACATGAAGCTAAAATGGTTTAGTGTAAGTGGACTCCAGAGACTTACGGGCGGGCTTGGCTGGATCGGACATAGTAGAGCTTCAGTCATCGGACAAAGTGCTCAGGGTCGGATATCGATCAAGTGAGCGGCAATTTTGACTGTTAAGGTGAGGGGTAAATCTGTGAGTGCGGTTTGGGCGTATCTACTCCATCTTGACTGGGGCAGACAGGCTTATGCCGAGATCCAGAGCGGAGATGACCGTGTTGGCATGCCCCAGAACTGGGGACGGATCGGGGGAAACAGAGAGGAACCCCGGATTCTATCCGATCTGCCCGATACCTGGATACGGGCAACATGGTAATAAAAAGACTTTGTAGGGTTTCGACATACGCCGTTGTTATCTCCATACCACATGCACCACTCTCCTCTTCATCCTCCCTACACTACACTCACTCACACAGACACAATGGCTTCTCAACCGCGTCTCAAGATGGCCTTGATCGGCCTTGGCCGTCTCGGTGCCATCCGTGCCCGCATCCTTGCCTTCCAACAGCCTCGCATCGAGCTCGTCGCTGCTTGTGACACAAAGCCCGGTAGCGACAAGTGGGCGGCTGAGAACCTGCCTCCTTCTGTCAAGTACTTTGCCGACCCTGAGGATTGTATGAGGAACAGCGGTGCTCAGGCCGTTCTTATTTCCACAGCTACCGCTACACACGCTCCTTTGATCCTTTTAGGTCTCGACCTTGGCCTGGTAAGTATTCCCCCGATTGTCGCACTCACTGGAGGTCTAACACTCGCGTAGCATGTTATGTGCGAGAAGCCCATTTCTGTCGATATTATCACTACTGAGGAGGTCCTCGCAAAGGCCAAGTCCAAGCCTGAGCTTAAGTTCCTTGTTCCTTTCTGCCGAAGATGTGAGTTGTCCCCACTCTTTCGTCTCCAATGTCACGCTGTGTTACTGACTTGTGACTAGATGACGACTCGTACCGTTCTGCCAAGGAGTTGGTCGAAAGCGGTGCGCTAGGCGACATCCACGCCGTCGAGACCAACTGTCTCGATCAACAAGACCCTACTGGATTTTTTGTCACATTCTCCGCCCAGTCTGGAGGTATCTTTGTCGATATGGGTGTTCACGACGTAATTCATCCTCAATTCCCTTACTTCGGATAATTGCTGACCGTGACACATAGATTGATATCGGCCGATACTACCTCGACGTCAAGTCCGGTCTCACCAACCCCAAGAAGCAAGTCAACCGCGTCGTCGCCATGGGACAGCAGGCTGTCTATGGCAAACTCGCCGAGTACGGTGACTGCGACAATGGCTGGGCTCTTGTAGAGTTCGCCAACGGCAAGGTTCTCACCTCCCATCTGGGCCGTACCCTTACAAACGGTTTCGAGAGCACCACTCGCGTTTGCGGTACAAAGGCGCACTCTGTCATTAACGGAAACTCAACCATTAACCGCGTTGAGGTCCGTGATGCTCACGGTGTGCGAACGGCTACTACACCCGACGCATTTGTCCTTTATGACAAGTCCTTCTTGAATGATCTTGCAGAGTTTTCTACGGCGGTTCTTGATGATAAGCCACTTACTTGCACGCCAGACGATGCGTACGAGGCCGCCAAGATTGCCACCGCTCTACAGTATTCGTTCCGAAATGGTGTCCCTGTTTACTTTGATGATGAAGGACGACCTATCTTGGAGACACCCAAGGTGAACGGTGCGGCATAATTAGAATAGTAGCCATGTCCCATATTGTGTTTGTCAAAAGCAAAGTCATGAGTTAAATGAATGAAATTTTTACACCTTTGCTGAAGACTTTATCTGATCTACGGCTGTTCCCGTGATTGAGGTGCATTGGGAATATCGTCCCACCACGTATTCATCGACGACTAAACACTTATTAGCGGCCAGAAAGACTATCATCAGCATAGATGCTTACTTACTGCCTGTTGATCTTGAGAGGGACCAAAAACGTCTTGTAGAAGCACGGGGTCCCAAAAGTCGTGTAGCTGGAAAAGGCGTTAGCTAAAAATACACGAGTCCGGACATGTATGTCTTACAAGGTCATTTGTCGAGTCTATATTCATCGCAGTAAGGGATGGGTCAATATTCGGCATATCTGAAGTACCCATCTGTACCTGAGGGTGAAAGCTATTCAGAGATGAGGTCGTTACGTTCATATTTGGTGAAACGGTCGGCGTCTCGGAAAGACGAATGGTCCTGATGGTTTTCTGTTGGTTCTGGCCCGCGCGTTCAATAAGCCTTGTACGCCAACCTAGCAGCTCAACATCCTCATCGTCTTCTCTATCTCCACTGTTACTCTGTCTTTGCCTATCAACTTCTCCCAGCGTGTTACTCCTCTGTGAGGCAGATACTGAAGAGATCTTGGATAAAGCCCTCGTGCGCAAGTTTAAGAGCCACTGTAGATTACTTTTGTAGCGAGGAGTTTGAGCACCGTGTTGGAGTAGTGAGGTAAATAAACTGATGGCAGCGTCAATCTGGGTAAGAGCAAATTTGGTCATGATATTACCCGGATCACGCAGAACCAGCGTGCCCAAGCACAATGCTGAACCAAAAACATGATACTGTGTCGACATTAGTATTATGGAGGCAAAGCAAGAAGTCTATTTCTTACCCAAAAATTCCACTGCCTGGTGGCGACGGTTGGAAAGCGGTTATGTATATCGGTGACAATACTAATAATTATCTTCTCACAGTCAGGTCACTGTCTGTAGGTAATACTTGGTAATTTTTCTTACACCACAACGTTCAACCACAGTATAAAACGAAGGTCTATATATAGACTCAGCATGATCAGCATCATAAAGGGCTCTCGCATAATAGGGTCGATGGAGGTTGATAATGGTTTCGGAGACGTTTAAAGCAAGATTAGTTTGCTACTTGAGATTAGCTTTTGGTATGTTCTTTAGCAACATCATACTTACTTGAAAAGAAATGGTCAGTGCCATGCGAGATGGCTCTGGAGATGCTTCGATGGCGGCTTCAAGCTGGGCGTAACGGGATGGTGTGGCCAACAACGCTGCTCGACATCGAAGAGAGAATGGAATGCTCTGTTCAAACTCAGAGCTGCAGTTCTTTAGCTTTTGTACACAAGCTATCGTTTTGATACATACAGCCTGAAGCCAAGATCGGTAACGTCGGAATAGGCTGGCTTTCGTACTTTCATGGCCATATTGAGAATCCTAGATGGCGATCAGCACCAATATCGATCCATATTTATATCAAGGGTAAACCCACTGCGAAGAAAGTTGAGACAGCTCGAACCGAAGGATTGAATAGCTTTTCTCGCCGTTAGGCCTAGGTGGCTCGGATGGAAAAGCAGTATCGCAATGCTCGATATTAATGGCGGACCTGTGTAACCTTAGTCATTGGAACTGAAAGGGGATTGACGGGCTTACGGCCTTGAGAAACAATGTGCCTGAAAAATATCGGCAGAGTTGCACTCCCAGAATACTTTGCGTCGCTCCTCGACGACATCCTGTGGGAGATTCCAGCGATCGCCGTCCCGGTGCATACCCATCTTCATCTTGTCAGCTGCGTCTTATAGCTCAAAGTCTATACTCATGCTTACCGCTTGGATCAGACGCATTACCAGACCCCATAGCGGCCACGCACTATCGCCGCGTCTACCTTCGTCTAGATACCTGCTAGAACATTAGCGATGCAACGGTTCATTAGGTTACTTACGCACAATTGGAGATGCGCCATCAAATGCTGTGACATTAGCTAGTGAAGAACAAGATGTCATGGATATGGTGGAGCTCACCAGAGTTTGCAGTCCAGCCAAGGTGTTATTCGACAAGAACTCCCCTTTGACCAACGCTCGTTCTGAGAGACGTAGCCATTCCTTGGCAGACGAATCACAGTTAGGCATCTCGATATTGAACATGGTGCCTTGAGCCATGATAATAAACACAAGAGCCATTTCTTGAGCATTGATGTGAGGAGGTGAGGAACCGCTTTCCGCACGCTTGAAGACTCGATCGAACGTCTTTTCGAAGGCCGGCTTCGGAGCGACATCATGACTGGATTCTGTCAGCAACACATCAGACCAACACTACTCTGGGATACTTACTGCCAGGCACAATAGCGATAGTATGATTCCACTAGTGTCCACGCCTCGTCTCTTAAAGGGAGATATGACAGTAACTCTCGAGTGCTGATATGAGCTGACGATGCGAGAAAAGGAAACCCGGAGATGGCGGTATGAGGACGCAAGACGCTGGGTTGGGAGGGAATCGAGTCTCCGGGTAACACTGGTGAAGGGGCGCGTGTCTGTAAGGGAGTGTCGGATACATCTTGCATTTCCGACTAACATGGTCAGCTCGGTCATCAGAGCCAAATAATTAAGTGAAAATACCTCTTTCAGCCACTCACTTCCAGCTGTTGGTCCCAAGTATTTCGATCTTCCTCTCTTACCCAGCATCAACGTGCCGTAGGAGCCGTTTTGGTGGTCATCGCCAATAGGCAATCGGGCCGGGTTGCTGGAGGCGCTCGTCCCAGTGTTGGCACTATACGATGATTCCTCCATTCTGGCTGACCGTGATGAACCTGGGGTCTGAGGGGAGGGACCCTGGACAGCATATGGTTCGAGAGCATGGGCAAGAAGAGTCAAAGGGTTACTTTGATTACGGTCGCTGAGGTTGGAGCGCTGAGGGATATGATGTAGGTCGTTTGCAGGCTGTTGGCTCGGATCGAACGGCTGAGTGTTCTCATAGTGATTTGTGTTATTGTCGTGAGGTTGCTGAACTCTTGGCTGTTGTACTTGGGAACTAGAATGGTCTTTGGGTTTGGTCTGCTGGCTCAGATGGAAGGATGCGATACTCAAACCATCTTGGCTTTGAGTTTGATCATGTCGGGCGTCCTTTTTCTGATGTTCAGGTTGCTCGTTGGAGTTTCGACTACTAGCATGGGCTTTAGCTCAACTGTGTCTACGGGACTCGACATCAGAACTAACTTTGAGTTGTCGGCAGCAACACAGAATTCAACGCGTTGTCGGCGGACACAGTTGGAGCATGGGACTGTAATACTATTCCAGCTTCTGGACTATGACACTGAGGCAATGTTGGTCTAGTTACCTTGCCGATCGCATTTCATCTTGAGTCTGCGACATTCTACATTTTGCCCGCGTTAGCCAACCAGTCAAACTTCCTTCCTTGGCTTGATTGCTAGAGAGAAGAGAAGAGGAAGAGTGTGTGTCTGCCCGACTCACCTGCACAACTGAAGCACGGGCGCTGTTTGCGCTGCTTCCGGGCTCTGAAACCCTCGTCGGGTCTATCGTCCTCGTCATCGCGTAGGCGTCGCATGTTGAATCCGATAAGATCGCCTGATTTCCAGTTTCTCCGGTCCTTTTCGGTGGTCGCCGCGTATGTGACCTGACGTGCAAAAGAACGGATCGGAGATGTTGACAATGAGCGGGGAAAAAACAAACTTGCGATCTGGCAATGATCTACGGGACTGGGCACGGGCCAATCAGATGAATCCCTGCTAGTGGCCAATTTTTCCTCTTCGAGATTATGTCCGACGGTACTCGCTAAACTTCTCTTTGCCATCGGAATTCGAGAAGTCTGTACCATCAGGTGGCCATCAAAGTATCGAATCGAGCGAAGGAGTAACATGATGGCGGGATATATCATACGCATTCTCATGCCTCATCTTCAACTCTCATTCTATCCTCCATCATCATCACATTCTTTCACATAGCAGCCATGGCACCTTACATCAACGCCCACGAGTCTGTCTCTGAGACCAATATTGACGTCTCCAACATCAAGCAGAAGGTTGGCGTCGATGAGGTCAAGCTTGAGGCTACTGCTAAGCCTCCGGTCGCTGATGACTTCATGTACGACTTCAAGTACAACCATGCGCTTCCTACTACCGACGTCCTCGGAATTGAGATTCCTGCCGACACAGATGCCCAAAAGGAAGCCCAAAGCATTGTTGACAGCCTGTCTGAGGCACTAGCCAAGGGCGATGCTCAAGCCTTTGCCGACCTCTTCCTCGACTATGGTATGAAGTCCCCTGCTTGTCAAATGTTGTCTTGCAAACGACATGCTAACTCAAATTTCCAGGTGTTTGGCGAGACAAGCTGTCCTTTACTTGGGACTACCGAAGCTTTAACTTCAAGCCAGCCATCCTCAAGGCCGCCACCAACCTTTTCCCTACCATCAAAGCCACCAACTTCAAGTTCCTCACACCCGCCCCCAAGATCGACCGCCCATACCCTGACTACGCCCAGCTTCAGTTCATTGTGTCTTTCGAGACCGACATCGTGAACGCTTCGGCCGTCGCCAATGCTGTTCTGACCAAGGATGGCTGGAAGATCTACACATTTCACACCGTTGCTGAGAAGCTCAAGCAATTCCCTGAGGTTCAACCTGCCGATGGCCACATGACTGGTGCTATCAGCTGGGAGAAGCAGAGGGCTCAGGATGTTGACTCTGTCGAACCTGAGGTCTTGATTGTCGGTGGTGGTCAGAACGGTTTGGCTCTTGCTGCCCGACTAAACGCCCTTGGCATGAAGAACCTCATCATCGACCACAGCGAAGAGATCGGTGATGTTTGGAAGAAGCGATACGAATACCTTTCTCTTCACTTCCCTCACTGGGCTGACGACTTGCCCTACTTCCCCTACCCCAAGCACTGGCCCACCTACACCCCTTCTCAGAAGCAGGGCATCTACATGCAGTGGTACGCTTCTGCTCTTGAGCTCAACATCTGGACCAAGTCTTCAGTCGCCAAGGCTGAGCAGGATAACCAGGGCAACTGGACAGTTGTGATCGACAAGGAGGGCAAGGAGGCTCGCACCATCCACCCCAAGCAGGTCGTCATGGCTACCTCGTTGTGTGGAACTCCCATGCTTCCCGCTGTTCCTGGCATGTCCGACTTTAAGGGTACTATTCGTCACTCGACTGCTCATGATAGCTCTCGCGACTTTGTCGGCAAGAAGGTTTGTGTCGTCGGAACCTCATCTTCTGGTTTCGACACTGCCTATGACTGCGCCCGCCGAGGTATTGATGTCACTCTTCTTCAGCGATCGCCCACCTATATCATGTCTTTGACTCACTCTGTTCCTCGTGTCATTGGCAACTACGGTCCTGACGCCGAACAAAACCGTCCCAGCTTGGAGGAGCAGGATCGCCTATTCTTTGCCACCCCTACCGGCCCTGGTGAGGAACTCTCTAGGCGCAATGCCAAGGTTCTTGAGGACCTCGACCGTCCTCTGCTAGAGGCCCTCAACGCCAAGGGTCTGCGAACATGGCGCGGCCAGCGTGGCACCGGCGGTGCTACTCTGGGCCAGACCCGTAACGGTGGCTTCTACTTTGATGCCGGTGCTTGCGAGCACATCATCAACGGAAACATCAAGGTTGAGTCTGGATACATTGAGAGGTTCACTGAGGACAAGACTATTCTTAGCGGTGGCCGTGAGCGCGAGTTTGACCTGATTGTGTTTGCTACTGGCTTCACAAACACAATTGACTCTATCCGCTCCGCCCTTGGCGACAAGATTGCCAATAATGTCACTCCTATCTGGGGTATTGATAGTGAGGGCGAGTTCAAGACCGCTTACAGAGAGACTGGCGTTCCTAACCTTTGGCTTATGGTTGGATACCTTCCTTACACTCGATTCCACTCCAAGTTGCTTGCGATGAGACTTAAGGCTATTAAGGAGGGCATTTCTCCTGCTCCTTATAAAGCATAGATTGTTATTGCAACAGAATAGAAGAACATAGTTAAAAGCAATAATAATAAGAAGGAAGACATAAATTATTTTATTATTATGTAATTACCTTTCAGTCCCTGTTGATGAATAAAGTATTTATGACTTCTGATTCTGTTATGTTCTTTCAGTAAGATAAACGCAAGGCAGCTAAATGAGGCTATGGAGAAGTAGGTCGTAGGACTAAATCCAGGCCAGCTTGGTGTTGCAACGTTGTGGGCTCATTGATTCACATGTGCCCGTCTCATGTACAATACGTACTTCTTAGGTGGCTTTATCTTGTGTTGTTGAAATCTGTTACCCTGCACTCGCATTTCAAATCTGTCGATAGCGCTGTTTAACAGGCTTGCGGTGTCGTTAAAGAACAATATTAATCTTACTCAAGGATATTGAAGTTCTTGATTCAATTTCACTGTCTTACTGGACCTTTTAGAACTTTTAGGTGTTCCCCAGCAATGAGGCGCGGTATACGGCATCAACTTACCGGCCTCAACCCCTTTCGGTCACCAACAAACGAGACCCCGTAATTGGCCGAGCTAAGCCTCGTTTTCCCGTTTCGCCACGTTATCACATTGGCTCCTTAGCCACAGGTCTTCGACTTGGAAAACCAGGCTTTTCTGGCAGACTCATAGTATGACGTCAATCAGGTCTGTTTTGATCATCACGCCTCCATCCCACAACAACCATTACTGATTCGTTATCAACACCATTGAAATAGATGCCGGTCTATTCTGAGAGAGCGACCAGTCGTCGCTACCTCGGGGGCTGTACGCGCATAGTTCACATCAAAGTTCAGGGCTTAAGGCATAGCTAATTCCGAGTATCTTTTTATTTCTTTTTTGTCTAACTCTATCTCGATTCTATCTCTTTTATTCCGACCTAGGGCCGTACCAGTCGGCAAATCCGAGGTCAAATCCCCATAGAGGAGTGTTGATGCGCTGCGCCTTGCCATTGGCAGCCAGGCTGTCAAGTACTGACAAGTCCTCTTGAGAGAGCGAGATCACCTCCTTGTTAGAAGAGATGCGCTTCTCGGTAACGGACTTGGGCAGAACGACAGTGCCCTTGTTGACATGGTAGCTGATAAGGATTGTGGCCGCAGAGACACTGTTCTTGTCGGCGATCTTCTGAATCTCGGGATCGGACATAATGGGAGCGCCTGTGAGTTCCAATCGATTAATTTCTGTCCATCTCCAGCAAGTGCAACATAGAAATTGGACTTACCAGTTGAGCCAAGAGGGGAGTAGGCCTCAAGAAGAATACCCTGCTTCTCGCAGTACTCCTTCAGTTGGTGCTGAGGGAGGAAGGGGTGTAGCTCGACCTGATTGACAGCCGGCACGACTGTCCATTTCTTGCGGAGCTCCTCAAGGTAGGGAATGGACCAGTTGGCAACACCAATGGCCTTGACCTTCCCTGACCTATAAACCTCCTCCATTTGTCTCCAGGTCCCGCTCTGGTCCCATGAACGGTCGACAGATCGGGTGCCGTCGGGGTTTACGGGGAGAAGCTCGCTTGTCTCGTTCTACAATTGTCATTGGAGCCGCACTTAAAATGTTTTCAGATCTTGGGATGGACTTACGGGAACCAGACGAACAGGCCAGTGGATGAGCTGTCGGGACGAGTGTTAACCTACTTTCTAATGCGGTGCTACTTGTCAGCAATCATGATGACTTACGTAGAGATCAAGGTATTCGACATCCAGGGCGTCAAGAGTCTTCTGCAGTCCCTCGGCGACGTTAGGGTGGTGGGTGTTCCAGAGCTTGCTGGTAAGGAAAATCTCTTCACGAGGGACTCCACTGTCCTTGATACCCAGACCGACTTCATTCTCGTTTCCTGTAATTACTGTCAATCGATTGTCAATCGGAAGTTTCTAGGGAATCAAATTACCGTAGATCCTGTGTTTGTCAGTCTGAATGAACTGAATCTGGAGGAAGTATAAGTGAGTGAGACTTACAAAGCTGCGTCAATGTGACGGTATCCATCCTTCAGAGCGTAGGCGACGGCCTTGCGAACCTCACCGGGCTTAGACTGCCAAGTTCCTGTCGACGCACTGACGTTAAAACATGTACTGCTTTCATTACCATAAAGTTAACCCAGGATAAACACTCACCGAGACCAACGGCAGGGATCTTAGCGCCCGTGTTGAGCGTGAAATGTGTCGAGGGAGCCATTGTGCTTAGGAAGTGGTTGGATCTTTGGTGTATCAATCTGAACTTGGGGGAGAAAGAGGTAGTGAGAGCAGATTGAAGGCGCAAAGGTTTCGAATTCATTTATTTGACCAAAGAAAAGTTGCTGTTTTAGCTATATAGGATATGGGTTAATATTTTGAAGTTGGACATATGTCATCGGACATGGATCGGGCGAACGCTCAGAACGGGGGTCTTGATGGCCGATCGGAGTCTTTTCCGTGTTGCCATCGGCCGATCGCCACACAATTATCTCCGATGTGGACCCAGACATGGCATTGTCTCCACGATCAGTCCGTTACTTGAACAGAATTGGAGTGGAAATATCAAGGATCTTACTTTTGTATCAAGACCAAAATGAGGGAGTCGGAGCACTTGATATCGTGGGGTGTGGTGTTTCTTAGTTTATCGGCCCGCAATCGGACATTAATAGTTACCGACCTCAATTCATCTTCCATGTTGTCTACAACAAGCCGGCTTGGCTCTCTTTGTTTCTCGTGGACTTGACGTTTCCAAACAAGCTCTCTCAGCCCAATCCTTACTACTTTCACATCGTCACCATGAAACCCTCGATACTGCTGTCCGGCGACCGAGCCAACTTCACTATACTGGCGGTAGACCTCGAGAAAGGAGAGATCAAGATTGTTGCCGATTATCCAGCACCAGAAAATGTGTCTTGGGTAGAACCTGAGTTCTCGACTGGAAATATTGACCGTCTGATTGGCTTGTCGGAGGGTGAAGAGTCCGGTCTCTTGTTCACCTTCGAGATAGATCACTCAAAAAAGATTTGCAACATCACTAGTCGACAGCCGACGCTAGGTGCACCTGCTCATTGTTAGTACACATGTTGCCTGTTCGATGTTATTCATGCTAATTTTTCAGTCATCACACTACAAGACAAGACTGCCCTGGTACTCGGTACTGTAAGCAATGACCGACCATCGAACCCATGACTCTCCCCACTGACAATCAGTAGTATCTCGGAGGCTCTGCTGCCCTTTACCCCATTTCCATTACCGAAGGCGAAGGACTTAGACTCAGGGATGCACCTCGGACTGAGCTCCTACCAGAGTTTCCCTACAAAGCGGCCGGACATGGCCCCAACAAAGGTCGACAACAACAATGCCATGTGCACCAAGTGCTAGAAGACAAGAGAGGTCTGCTATATGCACCAGATCTAGGGGCTGACCGCGTGTGGGTTATTACTCGCAATGGGACGAAGCTGGAAGTACGAGGTTGGCTACAGTGCCCACCAGGAACGGGTGCTCGACATGCTGTCTTTACACCGGATGGTACGTTCACAAGCCCTATCTTATCTCCAGACCTTGGAGCACTTTATTAACGTATACTTCTATAGAGAAACTTATGTATGTTATCGGCGAACTTTCACACAATGTCATCGCCTTTGACTTGTCCAATCCCCCAGGCAAGGACGTCCAGCCTATAACCGGTTTCGAGGTCAACGTTATCCCTCCGAATGTTCGTCCCGATCATCAATTCATGATGGACTCAGCCGAGCTCTCTCTACATCCCAAGATTCCCAATGTGCTATACGTCAGCAACAGGTGGGAAAGGCATATCGCCGAGCGCGAACCTCATCTGCAAAACGTTCATGTACAATCACAAGGTGACACCATCGCCATTATCCTTCTTTCAGAAGACGGCAAAAAGTGCCAAGGGATCAAGCACGTGCGAACAAACCTTGACACTATCCGAGGTTTCCAAGTCAGTGACGATGGCAAATTTGTCGTAGTAGCTGGACAAGAAGGAGGTGGAATCGAGATATACAGTATCAGCGGTGGCGCAGGTGATGTATGGACTCTTACTGCCAGCTTGAGTGACGGATTAGATAGTGGTATCAAACACGCGGTCTGGTTATAAAGCTTGAGGAATTACTTACTAGACTACAATCTCTCTAGTCAAGTAGTGATTGTGTCACATTTGATCCGTTTTCTGGGCTTCACGTCAACTCTTCCATTGCCATTTTCGTCGACTGCTTTAGGCAGGTACGCTTCTTGACCTGTTTGCCGGGGCCATCGTCTAGCATTGCACTTAAATGTCTCCAGGCATGGCACCGACATATGTGATGTGAGGTATATCCATAGGCTCAACTCAAACTCCAGTCTTTTTAGCGTTATGACCATTGACTGATCCCAGTGGCAATTTTACTTAAGTATCGACATGGTCCCTATAGGACAGGCTAGTGCTTGATAGGTAATGCGTGAACAATTCAGAAGACCCGAACCGGGTATTTAACTAGGTACTGTACATGTTTCTACATCTTACTGGTCCGTAGAGAACCTCGTCTTTAAGTACATTGTGGTGGCTAAGCCATACCTATGAAAATTCTGTCATTTCTAGTGGGCCCGCGACGAAAGTTCATTCTCCTCATCCTCGAGGCTGTCGCCGAAAGCGCCAGCGATCTGTTCCAGGCTCTTGCCCGCGGTCTCAGGAACAAAGAAGAAAGAAAAGATAGAGGCAGCGAAACAGAAGCAACCGAAGAAGAGATAAGTGCCCCAACCAAGCTTGAGCTGCATCTCAGGAACGATAACACCAATGATGAAATTAGCTAACCAAACCATAGCCGTGGCAGCACCTACACCCTTGGCTCTCTTAGAGCTGGGGAAAACCTCTGCAGGCAGAGTCCACGCTAGGGGGCCATAAGATGAGGCATATGCAAGAACATAGATATCTGGAAAAGGTTAGAAGAGACCATAATAATTACGGAAACGAAAGTGCTTACAGATAAGAGCCACACCGAACCAACCCATTCCAGGGTTCTCAACCCACTTGCCGTTGTACTTGCTCACAATACCAGCCATGATCATATGAGGGATACCCATAGCAATACCTCCGAAGATGGAGAGCTTGCGACGACCGACTTTATCAAGGAAAAGGAAAGTAGGAATGCCGGCAACGAATTGGCAGATATTGACCATACCGCTGAGGATGAGGGACATTTCGTAGTCCTGGCCGAGTGCAGCGAAGAAAATGGGTGCATAGTAGACGAAAGCGTTGATACCCGAGAACTGCTGGAAGAAAGGGATGGCGAGTGCAACAGTTGTGCGTCGGATGTACTTGGGTTTGAAGAGGTCACCCCACTGCTGGAACTCGAGGACGACAGGGTTCTTGTTGGTACCATGATCACGGTCCAGCAGCATCTCCTGAACCTCAGCTTCACGGACAATTCCCTTCCACTCCGCCTGGACACGAGCATCGCTTCCAGGCAAACGGCGAAGCTTCTCAAGCGCGTGCAGGGCATCCTCATTGCGATGACGCATAGCTAACCATCTGGGTGAGAATGGGAAGAACTGAATGCCGATGCCAACCATTAAGGCGGGAGCCATCTGCAAGAGGAAAGGAAGCCTGAAAGCCCAGTCGTTAGAGATGTCGCGACAGCCGTAGGTGATCCAATAAGCAATAATGGCTCCAATAACGATGGAAATAGCCTCAAGGACGAGGAGAGAGCCTCGGAGATTGGGAGGTGCGATCTCAGAGATATACAAAGGGGCGCCCATAGCAAGGGTACCGACACCAACACCACCGATGGTGCGTCCTGCTACAAGAGTGCCATAGTTATGTGCAGCCGTCTGGATAATAGCACCAACGCAGAAGAAGGCTGTAGCTACAGCAAGGCCATACTTGCGGGAATATCGGTCGGCAAGAAGAGGGAAGAACAGGCAGCCAACAAAGGCGCCAAACTCAAGCATGCCAGTCATGAAGCCCGTATTGAAGCCATAGCGAGAGTGGCCCGGTGCGATCTCAGGAAAGGTATCCTGGAACTGGGGCATTGTAAGGATGATGGAGATGACACCCTGATCGTAACCGAAGGAGAAGCCACCGAAGGAGGCCAGGAGAGCGGCGCCGAAGACATAAGGGGATCGAATGATGCCGGCGAGACCATTGTTGTCGTAGCTGATCTCGATGTTGGTGGTGCCATCTTCTAGGTGTTCGGGACCGTCAGAAATGGCTGCTTTGTCATGGCTCTCATTGCCAATCTGAGCGAGACTCTTGTTATCCGCCATATTGACTACAAAAGAGTAGTGACAAATTGAAGAATGAAGAGGTAAGACAAGAAATATTTCTTGATGAAAAGTGCGATGAAGATAGAGAAAAGATGGATGAGGATGAGATAAAAAAGAAAAGAAAGGAGGTTAAAGCTGGGGTTGAGCGAGGCTTATCTATTCCCTTGGGATCGATGAAATCGCTTAGACACAATGACACATTCCCCCTTGACACGTCCCCCATGGGGAACAATATTTGAGACTGTTAGCCCAAACTGGGGAAATTGGAGTAGCCCAGATCGGACATAATCAAGTCTAGACCGCACCTTTATCGGACTTGCCAAGAGTCAGAGCGTCGGAGATAATCACTGAAGCTAGTGGTGCACTATATGACAGTGAGGCAATTTATCACAATGGCTGTAGTTCGTGCTCAGTCTTGGCCTGGTCCGCTCGTCCGTTTAGTTGGCCAAAGTTAAGATTTTTACATGTAATCACATCATCCGAGCCGGATAGTACAGCTTTAAAATTTAGACCATTTTAAGGGGAATAGAGTAAATGCCATTATGTTACTGCTTCCCTCGTTGGAAGTATTGCTAGGACATCTAAACTACACAAGGTTATATAACTCGTGTTTAACCTCAGCTTAAAGTAAAGGCATATAGATGAGTCCGGTTAAAGACCTAGAACACTTAGTTAACTGTTAGTAATGTTTAAGTGCATGATTTTAAAACCTAAAGGTAATATTTACCCTCGACTTATGTCATTACTGCTAATATATGCACTTGACTGGCACTGGCTTGAGAACTACATAAACGCCTTTAGAATTGTTTCGCTATTTTCCGTGAGTACGCAAATCCATAGCTCTACTTATGGAATATATCTTCATCCCTCGGTTTGGGTTAAACAGCCCCAGTCATGCTGTGCACAGTAGCTAAGTCACTGTTATCTGCTACCATTATGGACTGCTTTATTCCAATTATGCTGCTGCTGGCGCCAACTATTCATGTCGAAGCTTGGAAAGTTTAGTCTCTTCTGTTCGACCCTCTTCAACAAGCTCCTCGAGGCTATTACAGCTGGGCTGAGAAAGTGAAAATACCACGGGCAGTGTGAGAACATAAGAGTCTTAAATGTAGCCCTGATCACAGCAGTCTATGGATCCCTAGACGCTGGCTTTGGCGGTGCAACAGGCCACAGCACACATCGGATCGCTCGCATACGCATAGAAAAACCAATACACCTCTGTCGACCCATTACCCATTCATCTGCCACATGTTTGAGGCCAAAGCGCCTCTGTCACCACAACCCGGGTAGGGAACATGTGCAGATGTGACATGGTTCTCACGAAAGCTGGATATCTCGGATTTCAACTCTGCTCCGTCTGATAACCCAGACCCGTGGGCTACGTCAAAAATGACGAGGCAGAAAAGGCAGGTGGTCTAGCTCTGGGTGGGCAGTGTTTAGTCAGGTCAGCGTATGACATTTGCGATAAGTCAAGATCGTCTCTGTTTGCGTGTAAATGAGGCTGTGTGACGAGTTACACATGCTTTAGAAAGTGTCGCTACGTAGGAGAAGAACAAAAGCACACGAAATGATGCCTCCTTCAGCGCATATAGCGGGGCCAAACCCAATTCCCTAGTGTGTGATTGGCTGAATCGCTTCATTCTTAGCGAGTGCGATAGTGGGCTGTGCCGTTAACCGTCTCTCGATACGTAGGCCAATGTCAATGACGTCAAGACCCTGATCATCGATATCCAGCACCTCATCTCAGATCCCGTTATTTCCATGGGTTATCTTTGAATTCATCTTAATAACCCATTGTTGAAGCTGTTTTTGTTATAGAGAATGCATCTATCTAACGAACCAGATAACTCCTTGGCATCACCACCACCAGAAATACCACCGGATATACCACCTTTCTCTCCGAGATCAATGGCTGACGTCGGTACCGATTCCGGAAATCTTTTCCGTCTCAAAGACGTGCTCACTTATTTCGCCGCGGTCAAGGGGGACCTGTCAAACGTCACTGCCCCTCCCTTCATCCTCGCTCCCAGATCAGCCATTGAGATTCCAGCTGCTTGGGCTTGTCACCATGATCTCTTTCTTCAACCTGCAGATGAACCTGATGCTGGAGTGAGGGCCCTTTTACTAGCGAAGAATTACATCTGCAGTCTCAAACAGCTCGTCAGTGCGGATTCTCCGGATGCTGCCAAGAAGCCATTGAACCCGTTCCTTGGTGAATTGTTTCTCGGCTCATTTTCCGACAAGTCTGGATCAAAGTCCGAACTGGTCATTGAGCAAGTATCGCATCACCCGCCCGTAACAGCATGCTCCGTATATAACAAAGAGCGTGGTATGTCATCAATTGGCTTCGCGGGCCAGGAAACATCCTTCAGTCTCGTCAATGGCGTCACCGTGCGTCCAACAGGATGTGCAATTATCCAAGATCACAAGCATAATGAGCAAAGTCTCATGACGATGCCTACAATATTGGTCAAGGGCGTGACGACGGGCAATCCATATCCAGAGATGGAGGGTCCAGCATACATCGCCAGCTCGAGCGGTTACTTGACGAAGATCGGATTCCACGGTAAAGGTCGGCTTGGGTACGGTCAGAAGAACCAGGTCGTCGCTGAAGTATTTGCTCCCAACAACAAAGATCACCCGTTGTATCGCATCACGGGCCAATGGACTGGAGAGATCAAGGTTGAGGACTCATCAAAAACGACGCTAGAGGAATTTCACGTCGACAAGATCCCAATCTCACCTCTTAAAGTTGCGCCCTTAGAAGAGCAAACACCTTGGGAGTCACGTCGGGCTTGGTTTAAAGTTACGCAAGCTATCAAGCAACATAACATCGAAAAGGTATATGCTCACAAGAGCACGTTAGAAGAGTCTCAAAGAAGGCGACGAGTTGAAGAGGAGAGAACGGGCAAGCAATGGAAACGTCTGTTCTTTACTCAAATCCTCAAGGGCGACGAGACGCTTGAGTCGTTAGTGTCAAAGGTTCCTGAGAAATTAAGTATACTTGATTTCACAAAGACGGGGGGCGCGTGGAGATTTATTGGGGCTGATAGAGCGGAGGAGGTGAAACGGCATTTGAGTCGCGATAGTATACCATAGCGTTGTTACAAGCACAAAGCATTAATGATAGATTATATTGTATGGATACGTCTACTACCAATCCTAGCTAATACAAAGCCAAGAGCTGAGTCTAACTATCCATCTCGTCCAACACTCCACATTAGATCTTATCAACGTGCTCTCCAGTCTCATGTTGAGCAGCAAGCTTCTCGTCAATAGCCTCAGCCCTGCGAGCGAGATCAGCCTGCAGGTTTGCAGTATACTCGCTCTTGTCGACGAAGGGAATGAACCAAGGAGCGTTGGCGAAGAGATAGTTCATCTCCTCCAGAGGAAGCTGCTTGGTCTCAGGAACGAAAGCCCAGACGCAGAGGGCGTTTGTGAAGTTGCAGATAACGAAGACGAGGTAGTATTTCCAGCCAACGGCTCCCATGGCAATACCAGTCACCTGGCCAATCATGGTGTTGAAGGCGAATGAGGTCATGGTTGCAAGAGAAACGCCCTTGGCTCGGGTGCGGGTATCGAAGATTTCGGCGGGGATGATCCAGGAGAGAGGCCCGCAAGTGGCTGAGAAAGAGAAGTTGTATGCCCAGGTAACGATGATGAATCCCCAACCCTGAGCAGCGCTACCAGAACCGGGAGGATAGACAACCAGCATGATGGTAGCGATGATAAAGGTGAGCATGTTGAACAGGTTACCCCAGATAAGAGTCCATCGGCGACCAAATCGATCAATGAAGGCAATACAGAGAGCCTGGGCGATCAGAGCAATAATGGAGTTGATAGCCTGATACTTCAGCGCATCTCCGGGCCCAATTCCAGCTTGTCCATAGATGGTAACAGAGTAGTACTGAATGGCAGACACACCGGTCATCTGAATCGAAGCCTGAAGACCGCACGCGATCAAGAGACGACGGAAGCAAGAAACATCCCTGAAAAGCTCGAGGTACGACTTGGCACCGTTGGTATGCTCGTCGGCAATGCTTTCCTGAATCTGCTCGATCTCCGCACGCACCCAGGGATCGTCCTCATTGCCGTTGGAGTGGAGGCGAGCCAGGGTCTTGAGCGCGTCGTCCTGCTTACCCTGGTCCATAAGCCAGCGGGGAGACTCGGGGAAGACAAAGATGAGAGCACCAAGGATGACGGCGGGGATGATCTGGATGCCGAGGGGGATTCGCCACTGTCGGTTGTCGCTGAAGTTGGTGAAAGTACCCCAGCCGGTCCAAGAAGCGATAAGAGCTCCGATTCCCAACATGAATTGCTGGAGAGCTGTGACTCGGCCTCGGATAGAAGGGTGTGCGATCTCAGCTTGGTATAGAGGGATGATCATGGTCAAGAAACCGACGCCAAGACCAGCGAGGAAGCGACCCGCCATGAGGTATGAGATCTTGGGGGCTCCAGTCTGGAGAGCGCCTCCAAGAGTGAAGATTATAGAACCAATGGTGATAGTCCATCGTCGACCGGTGTATTCAGTTGTAGGTCCGGCGAACATGGCACCAAAGAAGGCACCGGCGGTGAAGAGCGCGACTACAGCACCACTGCAAAAGTCAGTATCCAAACAGTCTCTAGGGGAAATTGGCGACTTACGTATCGGCAGCTGTGTCGCTAGTGTTGAACTCCCGATGATAAGACGGCGAAGCAATGACCTGGGCGATAACACCCAAATCATAGCCAAAGAGCAGCGATCCAAAGGACGCAAAAACTCCGACTAGGAACTGGTAAACCTTGGGCTTCATGATGAACTGATTATGCAGGCAATGATGGGGAATTGAGGTGATCGACACGAGGGGGGACTTCAACAGCTTTTAATACTTTTCATCAACGACCCAGAAGCTTGGGGCTACAGAGTAGCATCGCCCTTCTCGCGCTCCAATAGCTGATGGTCCCAGCCATAGCAACCCCAAAACTCAATGCATCTAGCGTGAAAAGTCCCCATGGGGAATGGGGGCACGCAAACGACCCTCGCGAAAGAAAGAAAAACACGAAACAGTGCCGAAGACACGCTAAGGGAGGAACCTATTAACAGCGCGTGACATTCGCATAGAAGCGCTTCTTCGTGATTGGAGCGCAAAAGAGCATTCTTGAGCTAGATGCTAATGGTGAGGGAGGAATGCCAAGCTAATGAGGAGAAGGATAATCCGCGTATTATTAACATGGGTTAAGGTCGGGTTGTTTGCCGGATTTGTGGTTGCGGGGTTTCAGCTGACATGCTTGGGGGGGCGCTATGCTGTTTTTATCGTCATGTCCGGGGGAGGAGTCGATGCGGAATGGTGCCGGGCCTGGAAACATGGGAGATGGGCTGGGCTGGGCTTGGGGTGATGCATCCGAGGTACGAGCATATGGATGACTTTGTATGAAAGGGAGATGGGATGAAATTTCATCATCTGAAGTTCGTGATGGGGAGATATCGGGACATGTTAGGTTGCTTGGCTATATGCTAAAATGATCTTGAGCGAGGCCCCAAAATGAGTTGTGAATATTCGTATTAGTACTCTAGTCAAGGGAATAAAAGTTATCTATGCTTATTGCTTAAAGACTGGGTCCAATGGCGATGTAGATCAGACCATGTCGCGTGGTTTTGTGGGTTTACGAAGAGTTGCTCGCAAAGCTACATTGCCAGTGTCGATCTCGATTGTTTGACAGTTTCAGATCATTTGCATATCATTTTGATTGCTGGAATAATTTGCGACCGATAATTCTTACTAAGAATCAATCTATCGCATAGAATCGCGTCACGCTGAGCCAATTAATTCATCAGTATTCTCACACAGGGTAGGCATTCCTCTGCAACACACCCAGCGGATTCGGACATATCGCATTGGGGCACGTTATTCCCGACCAGGACGCATTCAGTCTAGAAGGGCTTGATTGGCCAGGGCAGCCCCGCCATGGCTTATCGATAAAGAGACGTGAATCTTGACACGGGTGAGAATGGAAATTCTTCTTAGCGACAAGTGATCTCGTAATTGTTGTATGCATCTGCATCTGCCTCTGGCAATTTGTCCCCTTAACTTATTGCGATCGAAGAGCTGTGGGTAGTTTTGGCAGGTCGAAATGGACCGACCGCATCGAAGGTGTTATTCTGTGATAAGCGCGCGCCTAGCTGCAGTGTTACAGCGACAGATCCTTCCAATTAGCATCGCGGGAATCGTGTCATATCATGAGTTCTGAACCAGAGTTGAGATATGATATAACAGAATCACCCACCACGACCCCTCTCGTTGTTGTGTAATGAGTAAGATCTCGAACTAGGTCTTTGAATTTCTTATTATTATTATGAGTCTTTGCAAAAGTTGTCAAGAAGCCTTGCCTGACTTCCCATCCTCAGGTGGGGTTGGTGATGCTCCTATAATTCATAATGGACCATCACCGAAGCCGGGCACGTGGGGAATGAGAAAAGACCCCAAACAGCCGTCGCAAGCACAATGGTTCATGAAAGGGCGTTCCTCACTGCACTCGTCTTGGGACACGCTTGTGGCGTCCTTGGAAGCTGATTGCCCTCTCTGTTGGACCTGCTGGCGGGCGATTCGATCGTCACCAATCGCGTCACCAAGCGATGAAAGAGTAGCCGACTTTCAAGCGACGATAACCTATGCCCATTTCGATATCGAAGACGACATCTTTAACATCTGGGTCTGCCTTGAGGGTACTGGATTGAAGGCGACGAGGCTTCGGCTGAATATCACAAAGACATCAAGAGAACTCTTTCAAGGTGAGTGATAAAGTCATCATGTGTATCAGTGAAGAGTCGACTAAAGTAACACAGAGACAGAAAGCAAGAACCCCATTCCAGCCCAACATACTGCTCAATCAGCCGCCGAGTTAACGAATCGGTGGATTGGAGTCTGCGACAAGAATCACCCTTCATGCCAGGCTCGAGCGACACCGCCTTCAGATGCAAAAATGCCCACAAGGTTGCTTGACCTTGGCACCGGCGATTCGACAACGTGGCGCGTAATTGAGACTCAGCAAGAACGACTTCCTTACGTTGCGCTCTCGCATCGATGGACTGAGAACACCCCGACGCTCCTGCAGAAGAACTACGACGGGTACTGTACCTCTCAGCCAGATGGCATCTTGCCCCAGAACTATAGAGACATGCTTGATATATGTCGTGCGATACCGATACGGTATATATGGATTGACTCCCTCTGTATCATACAAGACGATAACGGCGCCGATTTCCGACATGAAGCTCCCATCATGCTCGATGTCTATCGTTACGCCTTTCTCACGTTGATGATACTTTGGGAATTCTCCGATTCCACTGTCTTTCGCGACTGCCGCCCCAGCACCATAGCACGACCTCGGCCACAGTCGTACAAGCGGTTGGCAGAAAACGGCCCAGATTCCCTGTTCACCTATTTAAAGAGTCTTGTGGTATCCCAAGGAGACTCACCAAGTCAAGACTCTATGTCCAGTGCGAATAACTACGCATTTGTCAGGGTAGAAAACACAGGGAGCTACAATTTTGATGTGAACAACGCACCTATCAACAAAAGGGCATGGGTTGTGCAAGAGCGATGTCTGTCACGACGAATTCTCTGCCTCGGAAACGAGGAGCTGTACTGGGAGTGCGAGGGCGACTCGTCGGGCTCGTTTATCGCAAGTGAGACCTCTCCTTTGGGTGTTCCGCACATGTCACGTCGCCATGGCTTTGACAGTCTTACATGCAGCGATGGTGGCGAGTATTGGAACTTACTTGTTGAGCAGTATTCCGCTTGCCATCTGACATTCGAGGAAGATAGGCTTGTTGCATTTTCCGGAATTGCGAGGTCTGTTGCGGATTCGACTGGTGATACTTATCTTGCTGGCATATGGCTTGAGACATGGATGCAGGATCTCCTCTGGATGCCGGACATAGCAAGGGAACAACATGCTCGAGTGAAGCCCACCACAATGGGCACGCAGAGTTTGGTACTGCCTTCGTGGTCCTGGATGAGCTTCTCGGGATCGATTATTCCTGGTCTATTGGTAGCCAATGGCGAGGGACCGAGAATTTCCCTGACAGAACAGAATCCATTCGAATCCGACAGGTTTGACTGCCTGGCTCTATTGAGTCAGACGTCTATTACACCGCCAGAGACTGATCCTTATGTTTCGTTTCATCGAGCCATTCTCCGAGTCAGATGTCTCCTCATTCCTGTGGAACTTACAGGGATTGCGGATATGCACAAGTTGCCATCATTCTTCCGGATCATTCAGAACATTGAGTCAAATTCAGCAGGCCTAGATTACTTGAGCCTTAAACCATGCCGAGAGACAGAAGATAGCCAAGCTGTGTTCACTTTGTCATTCAGCAAACCATTGAACGAAGCCTATCGCTACTTCTTTATTCCACTATTTCTTCGCAAAGATAAGTATCAAGAAGTGATCAAGTTCGGCCCCGACGACACTGAGGGCCATGGAATCATTGTTGAAGAGACATTCACAGACGGCGAACGTCAGTTCATTAGAGTTGGGCGGTGGCAAGAAGATAATAGCTTGCCCTCTCAACTTGGTCCATTGATCAGTAACACCATCGCACAGCAAGGAACTGGTAAGACGGTCAATAGCAGTACCGAAGATATTACGGAGCTGGAACGAAGTTTTGACTCCAAGATGCACGAATATGCTGTACGGCATGCGTCCTTAACGATCAACTTTCCCAGGGGTTACATGAGTCAGCTAAACCAAGACGGAACGAATGACGAACAGCAGAATGGCATTGGCGCGGATGAAAACAGGCGGTTCGGTGAGAACTTGGGAGTAAAGTGCCAGGGGGATAGAGAACAGATAATGGTCGACTCTGTTAAATGTTCAGACTTACCTCACTTTTCGAATGCTGAGTGGTCTTCTGTCTCTCTAGTGTAGTAAGTAGTCTATACACAGTCAGAGGTCGTTCCATATCTTAACAATAACGCAAGTCCAACAGATGCCATGGCTACCAAGACACTCCATGTGGCGTAAGCTATCCCTATCATGAGACAAAAAACTTCCTAACTCGTCGCTTTGTAGTAACCTGAGCTGGGACACTACAGAGGATGATCTACTTGATGCGTTTAGTGAGCGTTATGAGGCTGAAAAGGCGGTCAGTTCACCAAGGGCTTTCTGAGCAGGCATAAGCTAACTGTTTTATTAGCTGGTTATGCGCGACGCCACTACCGGCCGAAGCAGAAGATACGGATTCGTGTTTTTCGATAGCCGAGAAGGTGCCGCGATCACTAAGAAGTACTTAGACAACACTGAGTGAGTTCAATTATACCAAGAGAATAGATAGTTGGCTGATGGAACGGAAAACTAGAATCAACGGTCGCAGAATCAAAGTGACCTTTGCATCAGAGCGACAGGGAGTAAAGGTAGAAACAGATAGGTGATATTCAGGGAAGGCTATTTACGGCTTGATAGGTCTATCTATAGATGAGTATTATTTATATTATAAATTTGTAGTAAGGAGTATTAAAAATTGTGATAACACTGCTTGTCTAGAAATTAAAATTTCTCAACCTATGTTAATATGTCTTTTAGCAGAATGGGACTCGAGTTGCCTGAGAGGTTATCATGATGACGACCAGTCGGAAACCATTGCGGATTAAATGACACACCAGTCACAGCGTAGTTTCAACCCATACAAGAACTCAGAATCGTCATTGCTACAGTCAGAGTAAGCCCTGATAGTAGAGGATCTACCGCAAATCCTCAGCTGGGCTGAGACACGGGCAGGATGCGCAGTGAGACTAAGCTAAACAGAGATGACTCCCGTGATACTACATTATTGGCTGCGCTACGCGTCACAATCAGACATAAACAGCATTAACTTGAGAGACATTGTGCTGTGTTATGCCTAATGACACAGGATGCCATTTTTCCTGGAATGCTGTGACGCCAGGGAATATGTAAAGGAAGAGGTGTTGCTGTGAGTATTTCGTGTATATGTAACAAGAAATGGAGTACAAGGCATAAAACTCCTTTCGATCCTGTAATCAAGAACAACAGAAACAACAAATTATCGTTTTCAGGTACGAGTCACAACGTCTTCCAAACTCTACGTCGGGTAGGATCCCAGCAGTATTCATAGGATCATGGCCTTACAGAGAGCTCACATTGACTAGAAACCTTGCCGGTAGTACAACTGATGAAAGCGCTTGAAAGACATTCGCAGATTAAGGACAAGTCTTGGACTCGGTGAGATCACCCCTGCCTTTGAAATGAAGATACTAATCCACTGAGTAGATTGTGATGCGGGATCGTGATTCTGTTAACTCTTGAGGCTTCAGGTTTGTTACCTACGCCAGGAAACCATATAACTGTCAACATGGCCAATGCCCGTCTGACCGGTGGCAGTGGTGTTGGATTTGGCGGTGGACAAGGTGGTTATGGTGGGGGATACTAACAGGGAGGAGGATACGGCAATAGTGGTTAGCAGCAAGGAGGATATGGTGGAGGCTATTAAAGCCGCCGATGTAGATGTCTATAAGCTGCTCTTATCGCCCCTGGAGAAGTCCCTGCAACGCTTCCTCGGTATCATATGCTTCCAACAGCTCAGCCTTGAGCTTCTCAATCTCATCCTTCTGTTCCCTCCTCACGCCATCCAACATTCCCTTCGCGGGACCAATAAGATGAGCGTCACTAAGCTCCATGACAACTGCCATGAGCACCAAGCTATCTCCCATCTTCACCAGCTTTCCATCCGCGTCAAGGCCATTCATGATCTTCAAGAGCCTCTCAAAGTCCGCATCACCTGGCTCAAGGATGACTCGCAAGACAGCGCCTTCGTCACCGTTGACGATGTACTTGTGAAAGAGGTTTGGTGTGACAGTTTGAGGTTTGCCAACTTCTAGTGGCCGAGCGGAAGCTTCCAAGGCTTCCAGGTCAGGATCAGTGGCCTTGTAGACAGAGATAGACCCTTGGATAAGGTCAAATGTTTCTGAGAAGCGTGTATGGAAGTGAGGAGGCACAGTAGTTCCGGGAGTTATAGTTTCGATAAATATGGTACGCTTGCCATCGTTGAGGGATGTCGACTCTTCGAGCCGAAAGCGGCGTTGGTCCCAGCGACGTTCTGATGACATGTTTGTGAACAAGAGCGATAAAGAAGATAGCAAAGAGTAAAAGTAGTTATACAAATTCTCACGAAACAATTTGCTCAGTCCAGATCCTATGTTTAAATACTCGACTTCGCGTCGCAATGCTGACAGCTTATTCAGCGGCTCATCAGCTACAAACCCCGCCGCGTTACGGCTTTGGGTTTAGTGATTATGAAGGATCCTGATCTGCGCCACGAGATATCTTATCTAGGCGCAATTACCGATTAGATAGCTTAACTAGCATTGCTCTAAGAGTCCTGAAATTCTATGAAAATTAAGAATGCTTCTGTTACTTTTGATATAATTAGTAGAATGAAGATTGCATGAATTCGGAATAGTGCCAATTGAGATCCCCAGTTGTATGTAGAACTGCAAGTAAGTGGACCTTGAGCTGCCAATCAAACATATCAAAAGTAACCGCCTGCCACCCTCGTCATCAGGCTTTCAGACGCTTCCAACTGCAGATCTCCGCTACAAATATTACATCTTTAACAATGCATGCGGTGTCATCCCTCATACTCGCCACTTTCTATCGGGTCGCGCGTACCGGCCTTATCAACCTTGGCGCGACTGTGACCGTCAATGGGGTTTACTACTTCGTCGACCCTGAGCCGGTAGCAGTTCTCCCGTTGTCTTTCAGTCATAACCATGGACATGTCGACTTTGTCCCGGTTACGATATTTGAGGCAACGGACAACCGATTCGACGAGTCTACTCTCAATAACACCATTAAGGCTTGGCTTGCTGACGATGATGTGTTCAATGAAGGGTTCTTACAAGGTGCGTCATTATTCCCTTAAAGCTGAAAGTGTGCGCTCACAGTTATAGGAATCTATGTAAGGAAAGATTCTGATGATGTTCCTGGTCTATCAAGTTATCAGTATCAGGGTAACGCATCGTTGTCGTGGCAAGAAATCGATTACTCTTTCAACGCTCCCAGCGGTCCTTACATCTTGAACCCTTCGACAGGCTCTCTACATACGCCATATCGTCTTTATGTCGACACTCAAGGTGCCTTCACCCAGGGCGTCATACCCCTCTCGAGCGGATCTTTCGCTCCACTCCCCGCTGCACTACCTGGCTCCTCATCCATGACAATCGGTGTTCCCTCAAGGATTTACTACACTCCATGTGACAACTATCCGCTCGCTGGAGTGCGTATCGGCGTGAAGGATATTTATGACGTCCACGGCTTTAAGACAGGTGCTGGAAGCCGTGCCTACTATGACCTCTACCCCGAAGCCAATGGCACTGCACCCGCAGTACAACATCTACTTGGTGCCGGAGCCATCATGGTCGGCAAAATGAAGACAACTCAATTTGCTGCACCCGAGAATGCCAGAGACGCCATCGACTACCAAGCCCCATTCAATCCCAGAGGCGACGGGTATCAAGAAGTTGGATCATCCTCTTCTGGAGCGAGGGCGGGTATAGCTTCCTACCATTGGTTGGATCTAGCTTTGGGGTCTGACACGGCAGGGTCCATTCGGGTACCAGCCGAGGACAACGGAATTTTCGGAAATCGACCGACGCATGGTTTAGTGGACTTATCGCGTGTTATACCGTTGGGTCCTGAGTTTGATACAGCTGGGTTTTTGGCTCGCGATACAGAGATCTGGGCGACTGCTTGCAGAGTTATGTACTCGAATTTCACGACGAATTATACTCAATATCCGAAGCGAGTTCTTACATACGACCTTCCCTCGGTAAAGGACCAGAAGCTTTCAGACTCGGACCGCGTTATCGTTCAATTCGTTGACAAGCTAGTCGAGTTTCTTTCGGCCGACCTCACAACCTTTAATCACACAGACGAATGGTCTCGCAGCAATCCTGCAGATACGCCAAGCGACTTGCAAGAGTTGGTTGGTTCGACATGGGCAGTGATTTCAGCCAAACAGCAAAGTCGCCGTGTTCGAGATCCATTCTTCAAGGACTATGCAGCCGCACACGACGGACGCGTACCGTTTGTCAATCCATCCACTAACGGTAGTTGGAGCTGGTCCGACACTCTGCCTCCACTACTCGACGAAGCTGTCGCCAACAAGACCATTTTCAAGACTTGGTGGGACAAAGTCATGCTCCCCAAAAACGCTAAAACATGTTCAAAAAGTCTTATGCTCTATACATTTAAAGATGCTACGTCAGAATACAGAAGTGACTCTAGTAGCGCGATGGGTTCTGGTGGTTTGATTGGCGTTTTGCTTGGCCTCAATGCAGGATTCATTTCCCCAATGGTTGGGAACCCGGAATTTTCTATTCCAATTGGTCAAGCCAAGTATGATAGCAGCATAACTAGACATACGGAGTATTTGCCAGTGTCTATCAGGATTATGGTAGCAGAGGGATGCGATGGTATGCTGCTTGATCTTATTAATGACCTTTCCAAGGCTGGGATATTGCCGCAAGTCCAGCCCGGCAATAGTATTGAAGTCAGTTAGTTTATTTCAGCAGTAGTAGTAATTACAATAGTCAAATCATAACAGTAAATTAAACTATGTTGCGCTGCTACCAGTAGATATGCTTAATTAGAATTGACATTAGACTGAAAATACAGGGTAAGGAAGTTAAAAAACGGTCCAGAAATGGTGGGACAGGCCACCAATCACATCTGTCAAAAGTCTCCGCCCCGCCCCGCGGCGTGGATTCAATTCCCAGGTTTTCCACTTGGCAAAAGCAGCTTGGGAGAGAACCTTGATGGCCGCACCTGTCGCCAAAAAAACCAACCAGCAACCGCAAACGCACAACACGCGCTACTATACTATAAATGATCTGCTCCCTAGTCTAGTACCGCAGGCATGAACCCTCAAAGTATTAGTGACAAGACCCAGCACCGCGCCTGCGATCCCTGCCGTCAGTCTCTTTCTCTTTTCCCCTCTTTGTACCTCCATCATCAGCTGATGAAATGACGTATAGGCAAGCGAAAAGTCCGATGTTCTCGCCACACTCCTTTATGCGAACGATGTTCTCACTTTGCTTTGACGTGCGAGTACTCTCCTATGAGGACTATAGGGAGGCCGAGAAGGGGGCAGCCGTTGGGGTATAGAGGGAATGGCGTGGTGGGGACGGCTGCGTCGCCGGAGGTTATGGATACGGGGAACTTTGCTGGGATTATGGATCAGTTTCTTGATGATTTGGAGACGCCGTTGCCGAATTTTGATATGGGTTTTTCGACGGAGCAGGCTAATGGACAGGGACAGGAAGGGCTGCCGGCGGATTTGTTTGACGGGGTGGCGATGCAGCAGGACCAGAACGGGGTGTACCCAGGAACCACCGAGAAGACGATGGACATGACACCGGCATCTCAAAACACTGAGACCATAGCTACACCTGGGACCTCTTCCCAGAGATGCTCCTGCATCGAGCTGGTCAATCAGCATTTCTCTGACATCGAGAGCTCACTCGAGACCTTCCAGACCCTGAAAGTCTTGAAGCAGTCTCTCGCCTCAGCAAGGACCATCCTTGAGTGCACAGTCTGCTTCCAATCCATCAAGAGCCCACGTACATCACGAAACGTTTACCTCTTGGGTTCTCTTCTATCCAGCATCGGCTCCTCATACGGGGACTTCTTCTACGTACAGAAGCAACGAACCGAGTCATCGGTACCCGGTACACCGATCCGTCTTGTCGTCGGACAACAACCAGATGCTCGGGACATGGTAGAGCTTTCTCTCGAGGGACCAAGTTACATCGCATTTCTACAGGCAAGCCTCAAAGGAGAGTTGGATTGTCTTGTGAAATTGGGTGAAGGATTGGCAACGAGGCAGAGTCAACTTCATACCGAAGGTCACGAGAACTGTGAGACGGGAACGAGCTGTTCGAATACAGAGTCACTACCAACGACAAAACATCCAACGGAGGTGTGTCCTAAGGAAGTTGACATGACAACTGCTTGTGCATGCTTCAGGACTGTGGATCAGGTCAAGGCCGCAATAGCAGAGGCGCAACGGATCATCTCGGCTTGATGATTACTATACGATTATGACTTATGAATATCCGACAAGCTTTTAGCAATATACCCAATGCTTGTCTCTTGATAACCCTTCCAATGCTTCAATGACATAAATGTAGTCACGAGTCCTTAGCAAGTTATACAAAATGACTGATTTGAAAAAAAAAGTCCCACGCCTCCTGTTTCACAGTCTAAAACGGTTTAGCGAGGAGAATCGCGGCGCGGAAACGGAGCGCGGAGACTTCAAGCGGTGGTGGAGCCATCCGCGGAACGCGAAGAAACTGGTTTCTGATGGGGTGCAACTCACGATGTTTCGAGTATTTAATTAAAATAAAACTCTCTCCAGTTTGTGTTTCTCTAGAATAAGACCTTGTATTATACTTTACTACTCGTTCATTAGAATATACTTTTACGAAACCATGGGTGCATCTTGTTGCGGGTCTAAGGCTGAGCGTGTTAGTGCCGGCTTGGAAGAACATGGCCATGCGCACATTGAACATGGAAGCGACTCTCCTACGGTTGAGCATGATGGACCCCATGAACATGAGAATGATCATACTTATGCCGACGGCGACGATCACGGTCACGAACACGGAGGATGCTGTGACGGTCACTCCGATGCTTCTAGCATCACCTCACAAGCTTCGACTTGCTGCGGCAGCGAGGAACATTGCAGTGGTATGTTCTCTTCCCCCAGTTGCTACACTTTTCAGCTTTCCCTAATAAATTTGTCACTGTAGAGAAGTGCATCTATGCCATTGCCGCCCTCGAGTGCAAGAAAGCCTGTGACGACAATCCAGACCACGAAGGTACCTTGCCTCTATAGCACAACATGACTAGAGTTCTAACAGAAACAGGCTCTGATGACCAGCCCCACGAGCACGATCATGGCCTCCACAAGACCGATACAGCCTGTGGTACCCATCTCGAAGCTGCTTTCAACCAGTATAGCAGCTACCTCGAACAAATCCGCTGCATCTGCCGAAGTGCCATCGAACAGGGAATGACATCCCTCGAAACATGCTGTATGAGCACCCGAACGACTCCAAACAAGAAGCATCGAAGTAAATATGGAAAGAAGAAAGCTGCCCCTGTTATTCAAGCTTTCAAACCCTCTGGCACGGGGAGTAAGCAGGTTGATGTTGAGAACGCTGCAAATCTTGAGACAATTGGGTTTCTTGTTAGTGGTATGGACTGTACCTCTTGTGCAGACAAATTGCTCCGCATCTTTGGCAGTATGACTGGTGTTTCTAATGCACAGGTCAACTTTGTCATGGGCAAAGGAGAGTTCGACGTTGATGCATCTATCACCAATGCTGAGGAGGTCTTGAGCTTTGTATCGGGTGCAAGTGGCTTTATGCTTAGCAAGATCGTCGGCGGGAATTACTACCTCGATGTTCTGGCCACGACTGCACAGAGCAAGGAGCTTATCGATAGTCCACCTTTGGGCGTGATGGATGTGCAATTGCTCGACAAGAAGACAGTGCGTCTCTCTTATGAACCGACTACAATTGGAGCTCGAGACTTGCTGGGATCAATCAAAGACAAGTGCAGTGGCCTGGCTGAACCCCGTGGAGACCCTCAACTCGAAAACAGTCGCCGTCGTCTGTGGGACCAACTCACAAAGACCCTCCTCGCCGCGGCTCTAACAATCCCCGTCGCGGTAGTCTCATGGAGTGAGAACCTCGTTGACAAGAAGACCGAGGGGATCGTTTCTCTAATCCTCGGTACACTTGTCCAATGCATCGCTATCCCTGAGTTCTACCGCCCTGCGATATCTGCTGTTTGGTACAGTCGAACTGTCGAGATGGATATGCTGGTCGTCATCAGCATCACCGCTGCTTATGTCTACTCTGTTGTTGCGTTTAGCTTCGAAATGGCGGGTAAACCTCTTGATGAGGGGCAATTCTTCGAGACTAGCACTATGCTCATCACGCTCATCCTTGTTGGTCGCCTCATCGCTGCCTTTGCTCGTGTCCAAGCTGTTTCAGCTGTATCTCTTCGCTCTAAGCAGAACAACATTGCTGTGCTCGTCGAGAAGGAAGGGGATCGTGAGATTGACGCTCGACTTCTTCAGTATGGGGATGTCTTCAAGGTTCTGCCTCATTCGAGAGTTCCTACTGATGGCGTCGTGCTATCTGGTAAGACTGAAGTTGATGAGTCTATGCTTACTGGAGAGACACTGCCTATTGTTAAGCAGAAGGGCAGTGACTTGATTGCGGGTACTGTTAATGGAGATGGGATTGTAACTGTTCAGTTGACGCGTCTTCCTGGAAAGAATACGGTCACTGACATTGCTCAACTCGTTGAGGAGGCTGCCAAGTCAAGGCCCGAGATCGAAGACCTCGCCAACAAAGTGGCTGGCTGGTTCGTCCCCGTAATGGCCACTGTCGCCATTCTTGTCCTTGCCATCTGGATCGCCTGCGGCATGGAGGTTCTCAACTACGATGCTGGAAAGAGTGTTGGCAACGCTATCACCTACGCAGTAGCTACACTTGCAGTGGCTTGTCCCTGCGCTCTTGGCCTTGCTGTCCCCATGGTTCTCGTCGTCGCGGGTGGCATTGCAGCTCGAGGTGGTGTCATTATCAAATCGGCTGATACCACTGAGGGAGCACGCAAGACTACCGATGTTGTCTTTGACAAAACTGGTACAATCGCCGAGGCTGAGCTTGCTGTGACTGAGCAGGTGAATCTGAATGGGGACATGGCGGACAACCTCACTTTGGCCAAGGCTCTTGTTTCTGGTGGTAAACATCCTGTCTCGGCTGCCGTTGAGAAGCATCTTGAAGGGCGGTCCATCAAGGCCATGCCTCAGGTGGTTAATGTTCAAGTTGTACCAGGTGCTGGAGTCGAGGCAGACTACTTGAACTCAACTCTCAGAGCTGGAAATGCTCGATGGACTGGAGCTGATAGGCTGGACGATGTGTCGCGCCTTCAGCATGGTGGTCTTACTACTCTCGTCGTGACTCGCGATTCTGTTCCTCTTATCGTCTTTGGCCTCTCCGCTCAGATCCGCCCGGAAGCAGTGCGAGTTATTTCTGAGCTCAAGTCTCGCAACATCAACGTCCATCTTGTCTCTGGAGACCAGATCAAAGCTGTCGAGGCTGTTGCAGTATCTGTTGGTATCCCACCTGAGAATGTGGTCGGTGAGCGTACGCCGCCTGAGAAAAGAGACTATGTCGCTTCACTGATGGATCAGGGCAAGAAAGTCCTGTTCTGTGGCGATGGCACGAATGACGCCGTTGCTGTAGCTCAAGCCAACGTTGGTGCTCAAATGGGCGGTGGTTTGACAAGCAGCGATGTAACACAGGGTGCAGCAGATGTCGTCCTTCTGAACGGCCTTGAAGGCATTCCTTTCCTTCTAGACATCAGCAAAGTGTCGTTTCAGCGCATGTTCTTCAACTTTGTATGGTCTGCTGTCTACAATATTTTGGCGATCACGATGGCGAGTGGTGCTTGGGTTGAGTTCAGGATTCCACCTCGGTATGCTGGCTTGGGAGAGATGGTTAGCGTGGTGCCTGTTATTCTTGCTGCTAACTCCATGTTGTTTGCGCGATACTTTAAGCTCAAGGAATGATAATAGATTGTTTATGTTGATTAGGCGCGTGCGGCTGCTACTCATGATCGACGGATAGTCTGTCCTTCTTCTCGGAAAGCATGATAGGTAACGATTTATAGTGTTATAGGAAGAGGTATAAGCTGTCCAGATGTAAATACCCTCTGCAGTGAGTGGGAAAAGCGGAGGCTTATAAGACCCCGAGACTTGGACCAATAAACCTATGCTCCGTTTGCTGGAAGTGTTGGGGAACAATTCTGTTAGCCCGGCTAGAGCAGGTTCATCCTTTTCCAGCCATAATCTCTAGTCATCGATAATTGCTCGTATCGCCACGCCACGCCCTCGTAGGAGCGGCATTGCAGCCAATCAGAAGACTTGGATTCCGGGCTGCACAACACATCAAGATTCGGCTCATCTACCAATCAAAAGAGTCGAATTCCGTTCATTGAGATCACGCGTGTTCTTTCCATTATTCAATAACTGCTGTTACCCTATTTTACACCTTACTCCCTAGTCTTGCTTCCTCACTTGCATTTTGCAACCACCTCTATCTTGCACATCACATTAAACATACCAACATAACATGGGCTCACTCAGCATCGACATTCCTCACCTGAGGCGCAATGAGAATTCCAAGCAGCTCATAGTCAACGGACGTCCATTTCTCATGAGAGCAGGCGAACTTCAAAACTCTTCATTGTCATCAGTTGAGTACATGGAGCCAGTTTGGCAAAAGATGGTCGACACAAATATCAACACTCTGCTAGGCTCTGTGACCTGGGAGATGATAGAGCCCGAAGAAGACATTTTTGACTTTTCTGTCCTGAACGAGATCATCATTGCGGCACGGAAGCATTCGATGCATCTTGTGTTACTCTGGTTCGGTTCGTTCAAAAACGGTAAGGTTCCTCTTCTGCGGCATGGTTTGCAGGCATTAATGGGGTTCAGGGCTTTCGACATATGTGCCATCCTGGGTCAAGCAGAACACGAAGCGATTCCCTCGAGCAAAACTACGCAAAGCTGGTGATCGTCTTGATACCGCTGATGTCGTATCAATCTTCCACCCGGAATGTCGTAAAGCTGACGCCAAAGCCTTCGGTGCACTCATGCAACATCTACGCGAATTCGACCAGTCTTACTCCACAGTCATCATGGTTCAGGTTGAGAACGAAAGCGGTCTGCTGGGCGATTCGCGTGATGGGTCTGAACTAGCTGAACAAGCCCTTCGCCAGCCTGTTCCTCGAGAGCTGCTTGGCTTCCTCACTTCAAGCTGGGAAAGCCTTCACGAAGATATCAAAACGCACAACCTGGCACACTTCGATCCACTTCGCGATCTTGAAGGTGGCGATTGGGAGACAGTTTTCGGATCAAGTTCACGTACCGACGAGCTGTTCATGGCGTACCACTACGCTCTCTACGTGAATCAAGTTGCAGGAGCTGGCAAAGCACAATATCCCATTCCACACTACACTAATATGTGGATGAACTACGCCGGGGATGATACTGATAACGACTTCCCTGTCATCGTGGGTGGAGGCGGTATGCCTGGGGATTATCCCTCTGGCGGTGCTGTAAGCAACGTCATGGATATCTGGATGCAGTTTGCGCCTAACTTGGACTTCCTCGGTCCTGATATCTATCTCAACGATTACGATAAGTCCTGTGCAAAGTATAGGCATAGAAATCAGCCGCTCTTTGTTCCGGAACAGAGACGCGATGGGTATGGCGTTCGGCGTATATGGATTGCTTTTGGCTCCCATGCCGCGATCGGCACGGCTCCCTTTGGTGTTGATACGGTAGAACCAGCCGACAATCCCCTCACCAAGCATTACGCACTGGTCAAGTCAGTTTCAGCTATTATCCTCGAAGCACAGCGTCAACCTCACTCATCAGTTGGGTTCTGCTTCGACGAGATTCCCAGCAGTGCACCTAAAGGTATCTCTCAACCCATCAAGCGGAGCTGGGGAGGTTTCGACATCACCATCGATCGATGCTTCGTCTTTGGAAAGGCAGGGCCAGGTTCAGGTATGGTCATTCATCGAGGGAACGGTAAGTTCCTTTTGATCGGGTGCGGGTTCCAGGTCAGCGCGAAGAGTTCGGTAAAGAATGCAGCTTTTACTGGGATCCTCAAATTCGAGGAAAAGGCTGTCGACGATGAGGAGATTGGTAGTTTAAGAACGGTTCGTATGTTGAATGGGGATGAGACTCGGGGTGGCAGCTTTGCTATGATGCCTAACGAGAATCCTGACTATGGCGGCTTCCCTATATCTGTCACCATCCCAGCTAGGACAATGATTGCTGAGGTAACATTCTATTCTGTTTACGAGTAGCTTATAAATGTCTAAGACTGGCCATAGCATTTAATTATTTAATTGATGAAATTGACCTGTAGAACCTTTGTGTCCCTATCGTTATCTCTGCCATGTTGTTATTCTCTTAAATTCCAGCACTTTCGTCAATATTATACATGCTTACGCCATCCAACGTCAAGGCCTCAATATCAAATGCAGTGTATCTGCCTTGTCCATTGACCTCTTCCGCACGAGCTGCAAAGCTATCCATGTCAAGATCCATACCCGAGGTTACTGGTGCAAGTTCCTTCTCACCAAGAGGAAGCGAGTATTGTATCAAGAACCGCAGCATCCAGCCGTCAAGCGTATGCGTTCTGTAATCACTGGAGAGTAAGCAGTAATTCTGAAAGGTGACGAGTCGATGCATCTATAGAGAATCAGTCCCAGCCATTTTTTCATAGTTGACTAACATACCATGGACTCGGTATTTGGCCAGTAGCGTCGCAGTTCAAGGATGGCCTCAAAGTTTGACTTTAGGGCATCTCGGACAGGTTGGATATCTTCGTCCATACTGAACAAAAGCGTATGGAGTAAGACTGACGAGGATACGACTGCCATGTGACCGACAGTTGGATAGATAACTTCGCAATTTTCTTTCTGCCGAGCTAGTTTGAGGAGGTCGCTGTACGAGGAAGCGTGGAACTTGCACTTGGCTCGATATAGCGCCGCTAGTGGTGATGATGATGCCGCGGGCTCGAGAAAGCGAAAGTATAGCAGGGTGGCGTAGTGATGATAGCCTAAGTGGAGGGCGATGAATGCGCCCCCATGGCCTTGTCCAATGTGTCGTTCAAGATTCTCCGTGCTCATCCTAACACTTGGAGGGATTGCCTGTTCCCAGTCTTCTAGTACCGTAGACAGCGACGCGACAGTCGACTCAATCTCATCGTTACCGATGTTTTCATGAACACTACGATGATTGAGATCCTTGATCGGTCCAAACAGGCGAACCAGAGAAATCTTGTGCGCCCAAAGTCCCGGCTGCCAGGGGACCTTCAGTTCCGTCTCGTCTGGCGATAGAGATTCGAAGATGGGCTCGTGCATTGGAAGGTCAACGGCAATATCGGTGTCTCGAATCTGTAGGGCTAGTCCAAGACTGGAAGACGACCAGCGATCGGCCATGTACAGCGTCCACCACGCCCTTATCCTTATTTCGCGGTTGATCAATGTCTCGTTCGCTAAAGTGTCGGCTTCCATAATTTGTAGCAGATTGACACCGATACCTGTGAACGGTGAGTAGTCGCCAAATGGGAATTTTGGTGTACCACTTACGGAAGAATAGGGCTTCAGAGGAAGGATTCAGGTGGGCAGCGTAGAGGTTAGCGATTAAAATACATGTCTGTACATTCTCAATGCAAATGTTTTCCAAGTCCGCCAGAAGTAAGCGCTTGGATTCGCCAATGTATGTATCTTCCAGCGACCTAATCTTCTCATGTGTATCGAATCTAGCGCCCATACTGCAAATGGCCAGCAGTAGCGCTTTGTTGACAGAGCCATCCTGTACCTGTCTTCTTAGGGTAGCAGGGTGGAACAAGCTATGGGGTCGATTATGGAGCTTGGTGAGGTAGTGATGAACAAGACGAGCAGCGACGTCGACAGGAATATCGACCGTAGTCAAATTTGGTAGCAGGGACAGTCTTCGGGCCGTGACGTATGTCAAACAGGAAGTGCACTTGAGATTCTTCATCTGGCAGTGGTCGCATGAGTCTCCGACTCGGCCGTTTTGGCGGGTGCATTTCCGCTTAAGTCTTCGGCATTCGGTGCATGCTTTGAGGGGCTTCATTGTAACCAAGTGCTGTGTCCAGTGATGTTTCTGTTTGAGGAATTGTGACCCGATCTGGAGCGGAGAGGGGGTCATTAGGGGCGGAATAAACTCCGGGGTAAATCTTTAGGCGCTTATTACATTGTCGTCATCGGAAATGGCTGTCTCTAGTTGGCTCTCGCGCTGATCGCCACACAGAAGCGGAGCAAAGAAGGCAGAAGTTCGATCAACTTTAGATACCCCTGAAGGGAAAACGGCTTTTATGAATTGGCTTGATCTCTGTCAGTCAACGTCTATGCGCATTGACAATTAATTGTCTCGTACAGTACGGGCGCTCTGACTTAGTCTGCTGATCTTCGCTTATACTTACAGTCTTACACACTGTAGTAACTTAGTTCCCCGCATCGGAAATGCAGCATTCCAATTGGCCAAGATACCGCCTTTCCCTCAATGCAAGCAAGGTATCACTCCGCCTATTGTTCTTATACCCGAAACTACACAAAGAGGATCGTTATGGGGGAGAATCATAAAGCAGTGTTTTGTACTAAATTCTGGTCTGAACGAGCGCGATATCTCAACCAGGCCTGGTAGGTAGCCCATTGTCCATGCTGTTATCTCATAATAAGGCAAGCCCTCGGAATAGACTTACTGTACCTGTACTTGTCACCAGTTTTGGTAATACAACTAATACAAATGGTTCAACTCTTGTCTATGGCGGGGCTCAGAAAGGTCAAGTTGCGCCAGGTACTTCGCAAAGCGTTTCCGAATTCTGAGGCCCGTCAACCCTTAGATACGCCTTCAAAGCCGTTGGCAGTAATCTCAGAGAGATGAGCATGCCCTCTGTTCTCCTCAACAAGCTGAACTGTGGTAATGACAAAATTTCGGAGGTCCCGTTTTACTTCCAGAATTATGGCGCGTTCATGAAGTTTGTGGCTATGGATCCGTTATGGGATATACCTAAAGCGGAGGCTGTTACTCTTGCTAAGAAGTGGTCTACTAACCTGAGCAGCTTTTACCCTTTTCTACGCGAGGAGAACTTCATAGATACGATTGACAGAGTATATGCCGTCATAGAGCTCCTATCAGTATCAAGCGCTTGATCTGATTGAGCTTCCCAGCGCAATGTACACCCGATGATCCGGTTACGGCAGCGAGTGCAAGACTTGTGAGAGCATCCTAAGAGGCTGAACGGCCTGTCAAACCCAGCTTTGTCAAGTGACCCTCAGACACGACCTGATGAGGACCGTGGAAGGAATAGTTCACTGCCGGGCTCACCAGCTGATTTAATCTTCAACTCGACCCTGCCCTTTGAATCCTTGTTCGGAGACTTCACGTTCTCGTCTGAAGTCGGGATTGGAATTGATGGATTTCCTGATTTTTTATTTCATTTATGAATCCCCTCCATGTAGATGTTCCCTAGGTATAGGAGCTTGCTTTACATAAAAGACATTTTATTAGTATGGAATGACTGAAGTCTGGATGTGAAGTGGCTCAATAGCTCAAGCGGTGGTTGATTAAGAAACTACAGATACTCAAGATAAGATATAGAAGCCGTTCTTAAATGCCCTCAGCCAGACTGATGGCAAGCTGCCCAGGTCTCCACTGTATACCCTTTCGAATCCGAGGGTCTTAATCTAAATCATCGGCAGTTGAATGTGCGGGAAAACTTGCTACACTTCCGATGCACCCGGTGACGCTAGTTCACCTCCGAGCTTCCGTGATGGTTTTACGTTGCAGGAGTCGGGATAGATGTGTGAGCAGATAAATTTGCAGATATATAAAGCAAGTATAAAAGCTTGAACTATGGCCTCTTGTTTTTGCCATACGTTTATTATACATCCCATTGCTGAAATGTCACTTAATATTGAATCTTTCATTATCTGGGCCACGAGCCTGCCAATCCTTCTTCAAACATCGACCGTAGTCGGCTCCCTCGCCCTTGCATACATTGTTTACTACCGCTACCTCCACCCACTGGCCAACTACCCTGGTCCCCTCCTCGCCTCGGTTACCAACCTTTGGAAGACCTACCATCTCTGGTCCTTGCATCTACCGCATACACTGGTTCGTTTGCACGAGAAATACGGCGACATTGTACGGGTTGGGCCAAATGACTTGTCGTTTCGTAATCCCGACGCTGTTAATACCATCTACAAGGCTGGTCGACAACTATAAAAGACGGGATGTTATGATGGATTTACGACTTTCAATCCCAACTTGTTTGGAACACAAAACGAAGAGGTATGCTAGACCCCGCCGATCAATCAGCATTGAGGTAAGTCTAGTATTAGATTCACGCCATCAGGCGTCGCCAAATGGCCCATACCTTCTCCTTGCAGTCCATCAAGGAGATGGAGCATTTCGTTGACGACCATATCGTGAAGCTGAGGAGAAATCTCGACCACTTCTATGACACCAACCAAGATTTTGATCTCAAGCACATGATTGCCTTTTATGTCTTTGATGTGCTAGGTGAGCTCGCCTTTAGCAGAAGTTTCAACTCACAGGACGAGCGAGACCTAGCCCGATTACCGCCCATCAATGACCATGTCTATCTTGCATACTTGATGGGAATGACGCCAGACGCTGTCCCATGGATCAAGAAGGTTCTACCATTTACCGCCGTCCCGTGGCTGCGACGTCTGTTCAGCGCTCGTGCACAACTTCGGGATCTGGCTGCGGCATGTGTCCGGCAAAGGATCGAAGCTGGGTCCAGCAACCGCAAGGACCTTCTTTCATTTTTGCTGGGTGCTGTTGACCCTGAGACTGGATCCAAGCTTACCAGGCTGGACATAAATACCGAGGCCTTCGATATGATGTAGGTGACGCCGGCTATTTCTTGCTTCCTTCTAACTAAGTACAGTATTGCCGGGTCTCACACCACGTCAGGCACCCTGACGCTTCTATTCTCCCATCTACTGCAAAACCCCGAGACCGTGAACAAGGTTACCCAAGAGCTAGATTCGAACTTTTCCAATAATACGGGTCGAGCTATATCTTACGAGGCCCTCGAGAAAGATCTGCCGTACACATGGGCATGCATACTGGAAAACTTGAGAATCAACCCAGTGTTTACCATGCCATTACCTCGGATGATTATGACTCCTGGTGGGCTCGTGATTCAGAGGCAACGAATACCTCAGAAGGTAAGATTTAGTAACCTAACAAATTCTTCCAAATCTAACAGTAGAAAGACCACTGTCTTTGCCCTAAACCACGTCGTTCACCATAACCCATCGGTTTGGGGTAAGGACCACGACTAGTTTATCCCAGATCGCTTCCTTGGCCCCAACAGTAAGGAGCTCCAGGGTTACTTGTCGCCTTTCAGTACTGGGCATCGTATGTGCATAGGCAAGAACTTGGCGATGATGAACATTTTGAAAGTGCTCTCTACGGTACTGAGAAATTACAAACTGGAAATGCTCTACCCGGAAGCGCCTGTTGAGACTCTGAGTGTGGGCATTTCTGAGAAGAAGGGAGGGCTAATGTGCAGGATATCGAGGAGGTAATTTTTGGTGGAAACGGTAAGGCTAAGGCAAACCTGAGGCGACTAGACAAGTAGCACGTCTAGATGAGCAACTATTAAGCCACATACACGCGTACACGTTTTCATTTGGCCGACAGTGCACCCTACCGGCTGGTCGCCATCTTTTTCGTCAAGCCGTGTAGCATCGGGTCGGAAGGGGATCGGATCTGGGGATGTAATGTTCAAGAGCCATATCTACGCCGATTGCATGCTGGCCCCGTGATTACATTTCGTCACTGTTAAGGATTCCAGCTGTTAGCACTAAATAGGGTATACAAAAACTATAAAGCCTCGACTTGATTGCCTCAATGTACTGTTGAGGCCATCAGACTGCTCCCGTATTTATCAACTTCCAACTTCACAATTGCTATCAGCGTAACAGGACAGCAGCCGCCGCGCATCCACAATGAGATCTACCCTTTCCTTCATCCATCAAAGTTCAGAAACTCCTTGAAAGGAAAAGCTGCTCTAATCACCAGTACGCATCTTGAAACGGGTTATGCTGTGTCAAAAACGCTGTTCTTGTTATCTGACCCTTGGTAGGTGCTCTTGGTACTATTGCCGGTGCTACCGTAGAATGCTTTGCTACTGCTGGTTCTCGCCTCTTCCTGCCCAATATAAAGCCCTCGCTGCCGAACTCCACCAAAGATCGTCTTTTGCATCTTAGTGCCGATGCAGTACATCATTTTCGCTGCGGCGTCGGCAACCCCAAACATTGAGTGCGAGGAGCTGGTGAGAGAAGTAAGCCGTGCTCAGCAATACGCCACGGGATATCCACTAACATATATCAACAGGCCACTTCCGCAGTGGGAGCGATTGATGTGCTCATCAATGGTGCCGATTGTCGGTGTCCGCGTGGTATGTGTCCTGTCCCGAGTATGTTCCCAGGCAGAAGAATCAAGCTAAAGTGGGTTCCACAAGCAGGATCCTGCTCTCTTCTTTCGGGACATGGCGATCAACTTCAACGGGCCACTTATCCTGATGCGTTTGGTGTTACCTTGCTGTATTGAGAGACGTCGAGGCTGCGTGATCAATATTGCTTCCAAGACGGCTACTGTAAACTTCCCATTCAACATTAGTTCTTGCACCAGCAAGGCTGCTCTGATCAAGTTGACGAGCGTCCTCCAGGCCGAGGTTGATGAAGTTGCTCCATCGTCTGACATCAATCTATACGCGATCCATACAGGCGCGGTGCGTTCGGGTATGAAGACAGCAGGTCAGTGAACACTTGGTCCTATCAATTTTGTCAACACATGCTGACGGAACGCGTTACGCCACTAGATGGCCATCAAGACGTTGCACTTGGAGAGTTCCCTCATATTATGGGCCGCTTCGAAGAATGGATGCAAAGGTTCACTGGCTCGTCGCACTTGGCTGGCATGTCATGTGTAGCTCTCGCGACGGGCGTTGCGAAGGATGCGTCAAGGGGTAGATAGTATGACATAGAACATGATCTGGAAGATGTCATAGCCCAGGCATCGTTGTTGAGGGCGGACCCGCTGCTCCATACTCTGTATATCAGTATGCTCCGGTCGTTGGACCGAAAGGAGGGTGCTATTTCTCAAGAGCCGGAGGAGAAGTTCGACTTCCCTGGCTTCTAGCTAAGGTCACTTGTTGTCGACTAATCTAGATATATCAATCATATTCGTTATAGCCACATATATTGCTTCCAGGTGTGCTCTCATCAGTATCATAGGCATTACTCAAGCTAGTCCAACGAGCCTTAATATCACGAGATCAGTAATAAAAAACCTCCAGACTTGCGGGAGTAAAGGATAGTAATCCCCTAATACAGAGGCCTCTCTCCAGAGATCCAGAACATTTAATCCATGGAGTCTTTCAATGCCCCACTCGAGAGAGTGCCATACCAAAACACATCAGGCTAAGGGATATCCATGAGATTTAATGCCCCTCATGATTCCAATTTCTTCTTCCAACTCGAGAATACGCTCTCGTGCAAGGTCAAGTACTTGACCCCTACTCAAGACCTGACCTGAGCTTGGCGAGCTGTCTCTATCTGCTAGGGTATTTGTTCTGGACGCCGGCAGTACTGCTAGAAGGCTTTCAAACTGCGCCTTAAGTCGAGTGCGGTACTGCTTCTCAACCAGGTGATGGCATTCTCGGACGTGTGCCGGTGTGTCTGAAGTTACCTTGTATCGGCGGTTTTTGGCCTTTCGTGAAGCTACTCGAAGTTTAATCTCGGTCATCTGTGGGGCCTGAGCCCTTTGAGTTGGTGGCAAGCTCTTTTGCTCTGTCGTAGAAGAACCTTCAATCGTTCTATAGGTAGGGGCTAACATGTCGGCGTGGTGGTTTGGTGTTGTTGTAGCGCTCGTCAGGTAGCTGAAGGGGTAACAAGCTTGCACATAATCAGCAAGCTCAGGTGAGCTAGACGTGTTGGAAAAATACTCAGATAAGTACTCATCCACGTGCCAAGGGAGGGTTTGAGCAGTTGCTGTTAAAGAGTAAGAACACAAGTGTCAGCTTGGGAGGAGGGAGGCATTTACCCGGCTCAATTGCTAGGTCAAGAGGCATCTGATTGGTGGGAGTCAGTATCGTTCATCTTCTTGATCAACCTGGGTGGAATAATCAAGGGCTAAATTAAAAGCAGTGCTGGGTGGTTGACGGTACGGGTGTAAGGGATGACCTACCAGCGGCTGATTGCCATCAGCGCTTGGATGCAGGTTGTTGGAGGCACGACCGAATTCCAGGGCGGCCATCTGGAACTGCAGGTGGTAGTTGGTGGGTTGATTGTTGGTTTGATCAAACGGTTTATATAATCCTCTGCCAGATGAACCGGTTGACTAGTGGTTCGTATTTTGAGGCAACAGGCACTGCTTGGCAATTAAACGAATCTCGTTGTCGTGGTACGCCGTGACTTGAAGCCAGCCCTGCAGCAATTAAAAATCCCAGTCCTGTCCCGAGATAGTGGCGTACCGCGTGCCATGTCAACCGATTCCGAGACTTGGCGATCGATCGTACGTTCGCGACCCTCCGGCAGGGCCAATATCCCTACTCCGTATGCGTATCGTATTTAGCAACACGATGGCGTCGGGGAACCGGGCTTGCGGCTAATTCCGTCTGTCTACGTCAGCAAGTCGATTTTGGCTGTGAAAGAGTCTAGACCAGTCCATGTGTTGTGCTGGGCTGGGTCCAGACCGGGCCGTGAGACGACACGTCATTCAGAAGCGGGGGTTTTACAAGCTTGAGGAGCAAAATTCAACAGCCAGGCAGCCCAGAACCACGCCAAGCTCTGGGAATGCCCTCTCATTCATCAAAAATGGCCGTACACCAAGTGTCGATTTCGAAATCGGAGATCTGGTCTAATACAACTATTGACCTTGTTTGATTTCCTTGCAAAAATTACACACTGCCATAGCCTTCGCTCCAGCCAACTACAATCACAACCCATCACATACCTGTTGACTGCTCGTCCCTCACCAGGCTTCTCAGTCGCCGACCGCCACACTTCCCATCCCTGTCGGGTTCATCTCCAGCTGTGGAAAGGCTCACGGTCATTCCCACCCGAGGCGTTCTTGGTGCTGCGATCTTATGTTCGGCATTGCTTTTTGACGGCACAGCACGCCACATGCTCCGATTCTTGTTGTGATTTTCCTGATCAGAGATCGAGGCAGTGACGAGTCATTGACTTTACGAAGCCCGAGCTCTGATAACGTGTAATTGATTTCCCACGAGATATATGGGAGCTCTGCCTTTTACTACATAGCCAAGCATATGAGGGAATGGGTACACGAGCTTCCACAGGCTTCAGTAGCACTGGGTGCATTTCCCATGATGCTTTATGGTTACTCTTTCACTACTACGAAGCGCCCGTCATGGCCCTTTCAGTTTGTGCAGTAATGAAAGAATTGTGTCGACGGTGAGTACTAATCAGAGAACCAGGATTGGACCTCCATGGATGACCCTGTCGTGGTCTTAACAAGCAATCAGAAGTAAGCAGTAATAGAGCCAAGCCACTTGAGAATATCGTAAGACTTTAATTAAAGTGTCACCCAACTCCCGGTGCTACCAGTCAACCTGGCACAATTTGTGTCACGGGGTAAGTGGTAGAATGTGCAATTGTTACATCGCTATGCATTCTGAACCTCCAGTAATTTCTCTCAGATTTCCGTCGTCGGTGAGCCTGCCTTAACGGAGTTGCAAGACCGATGTCCTGGGCACCATCTCTTAATCAAACAATTGATAAAGTAGCAAGTCATGTGATAGATGGAGTTTCAAGTCCCGGGTGGTACGATAGTGACGATAATCAAAACCTCTCATTGCGGCATTGGTCTATTCGCCGAATAATCTAGTCTCCTGCGGGCATGTGGCTGCTTACGCATCAGACGCCACGAAAACCCCTAAATCACTGTCGATATACCGAGGACCTGGTTGACTTCAGCCTTCTAACGGGAATTCAGCTTCGTTAGCAATACCGGACCGGACTAAATCCATTTTCGGAAATCGTATCGTCGAAGCCAAAAACGTGGCTTGCTGCCAACATCATATGACGGTAAAACATGTTTCCTCAACCGCAAGCCAAGCACGCTGTCAAGAATCTGTTCTCAGCTACGAGTCGGGAAATCCGGCGGTCTAGACCACTAACCCCTGATATGACCCTTGCGCTTACTGTGACGTTCCATCTCAGCGGCCTGAGAGGAGTGAAGAGAGAACTTGACTGCTGATGTGGAAGGCTAATGGAGGAGTACAAAAGGGCTGCCTCTAGTGGCTGCACGGATACTGGTAGAAGGATTACGACTAACTGACCTGCATAGCTGCAAGCTTCAAGCTTCTTATACAAGGAACACAAACCATACCCAAATACGCGACACAGTAAGTAAAGCATTCATGCCTGCACAAATTGGGTGAGAACTAAAGTGACTTTGCCAGGTAGCGACTACCATGGAAGCATTTCCATCCGGCTTTGTCGATAATACGTGGCATCAGACCTCGGCGTACCCTACCTTTCCATCACCGCCCGATACTCATTTCGAGTTTCACGGACTTGACTCGTCCAATACACTTATTCATGGTCCAAATCATATCATTCAGCTCGATCCTTGGTTCTGTCAGAGATGGCTAGATAATTCCGGTGATGTGCAAACAGAAGCTCCTGTGATCCACAGCCAGGATTCCTCAGCAACATATTCAGAACATGGCATCCAGCCTGGCCAGGATTACCATTCAGATGCAAGGTCAAAAACTCAACCGCACAAGGAGCCCAAGCCACGCGAGAATCCAAATATCGCAAAGCAAGGCTATTTCTGCAAAGGGAGCCAGAGCCGAGATTCTACACAAGACAAGGCATCGCGCATTCGAGAGAGCAATCGTAATATTGCTCGTAAATATCGACACCGCAAACAGCATGAAGCAGAGGCATTAGAAGCTTTCATCGAGAAATTGCAAGAGGAGAATGCGACCTTGAGGGCCCGCTGTGATGGCTTAGCTAAAGAAGTACTGGATCTCAAGAGTCTATTACTACAGCATTCAGAGTGTAGTTGTACTATGATTCAGGCGTTTATTGCGTCTGAGGCTAAGAGGTCACTGCATAGCCTTCTTTCACAAAACTCATCCTGTTAGGTTTATAAAAACTTGTTTGACTTTATAAGAGCAACCTGTATCGTAAACTTATTAATTACTGTCACAATGGCTTCTGCAATTTGCGTTCGTCTTGACAGATGTAAGGGAGTCTCTTACTTGCTAGATTATTTTTTACGTCCGTATATAGCAAGCTGGCTCTGCTTCTATACCACATTTACAGATAGAATGTGTATCGTTACACTTAGCAGACAATGTTAACTTCATATTTTTTCGCCGACATACACCTTGCCCCCTGGTGTCTTGAGGACAGTAAGATGCGTGTGTTGAGATCTCGACAATCATTTTATGAATAGCTAAGTAACAGCGGAATGACAGAAAGGACAGTTGCCAAAGGTCTGCATAGTGTGGCGAGGAAGTCACTTAATATTTGGCTGGACTGCATTCAATGACGTATAAGAAGTCTCTGTAGGCCAATTGTCATGTTGAGAAATATGACCGGGAAGCAAGAGAATAGCCGGAGTCACAAAGTTTAATAGAGAAACATCCATCGGAGTCATGGTTAACACCTGCCTGCTTGGGCCATCGGAGCACCGGCCGATAGCTGCCTTATTCGGCAAGTGATCAAATAAGCGCAATTTAGAGAAGCTAGACAAGGCAAGGAACGAAGCAGCTTCCGGGGCCAATTTCTGGATGCATATCTAAGTAATTCTTTCGCGCATTTATGTGGATCTATGGAGTCGAGAAAAGATGTCTTCAAGAACCAAGATTGGCAGTGCTAGGCGGGGGGGTTTCGGGTGGCTGACAGCTTAGCAATATAAGCATTTAAGCTTATATCGCATGCCGCTTGCTTCCCTTTCACTATCGCCCGAGTGGAGAATCCTCAGGGGACGGTTGGGAAGGTGGCCTTGGCAATATCTGGACGATGTCACGTCTTGCAAGGATAGGGTACGGGAAAGAGCCTTGAATTGAGTAGGGACTTTTTTTTTCTCTCGCCCCGACTCGGTCTCTGAAGAATGGGATGATGTCACTCCTGGATTTGTTGCCATGAATGGCAGGGGACAGCGGAATGCTAATGGTGATGCATAAGGCAGTGATTGACCCCCATCAATATATATTTCCCAGCTAGTCGCCCCCCTTTGACAAAATAGCGCAACCTTTTTGTAACAGAGAAAATCTCTTTGAAAGGACCACCATGTCACGTCTAGCACAGGTACTCCTTGCAGCCGGAGCCACTCTCGTTGGTCTCACCTCTGCACAATGCAACCTCACTCCAACAGCCAGCATCGCTACTGCTGATGGTGTCGAGTTTAAGCTTCTGCGCACCGGTCTGCAGCGCCCTCGACACCTCGTTGTCGACACCGAGGGCAATCTTCTCATCACTGAGGCTGGCACTGGCAGCAAGGGTGTCAGGAGGGTTGTCCTTGATGATGGCAAAGACCTAGATGTCTGCATCGACTCTGACAAGGCCTTGATCTCGAACGCGAATGTACGTTTCTCCAATCCTGCATGTTCTTCAGCGGCGAGTATATAATAGTAACAAGAAGACTTGAACATAGCTGAACCACGGCATTGCTCTGACCGCCGATGGCAAAACCATTCTCGTATCTACTCCCAGCGAGGTGTATGCCTACGACTACGATGCCTCCAAAGGCACTTTAGGGTCTCGTCGAACCGTCATCACGGGTATGAGTGCCACTTCGACTCATTCTACCCGCACTCTTACGATCCCTCTCGCAGCAAATCCCAATTTGCTGCTCGTGGCTGGCGGATCCGATGGCAATTTGGACGTCGAGACGGTGAATAAAGATGTTGTGCGCAGTCAGGTGAGAGTCTTCAAGATTGACGAGCTTTTGGCGGCGGATGCTCCTCTTGTGTATGGTGAGGCGGAGGTACTTGGCTGGGGTCTTCGTAACAGTGTTGGCTGGGCGGAAGATCCATCTACCGGAAATATCGTGAGTGCAGCCTTTCCATTTCAGCTACATGTTGTAGTTTAGTGACATTTTGTTGACTGACTTGACTTGCAGTGGTCCGTTGAGAACTCTGTCGATAATCTTTACCGAGGTGACGTCGATGTCCATAACACCAATCCCGGTGAGGAACTCAACTTCCACGGCCTTCCCAACGACACCTCCAGCGCTCAGTACGGCGCCAACTACGGATACCCCGGGTGCTTCTCTATCTACGACACCTCTAACATTAAGGACTACCCTGGCGGAGCAGAGATTGGCAGGCAGTTTGCTGGTACACCGGACGGTGAGACAGATCTGGGATTCACAGATGAGGAGTGCCAGGAGAAGCAAGCCCCAAGGATCACATTTGGATCACACCTTGCGCCGCTGGACATCAAGTTCCTTGACGGTAATGCCGCATACATCGCATTCCACGGAAGCTGGTAAGTCACCACAGATATGATTTACCGTTACAAGAGTGTTGACTAATTGATTCTAGGAACCGCAACCCCGGTGATGGCTACCGCCTTAGCAAGGTGGACTTTGCCAACGGCGAGCCAGTGCCGAAATCTGATGACCCTAAAGCTGAAGTCCCGCTGATGTGGAATACCGACAATACTAAGTGTCCTTCGGGGTGCTTTAGGCCGGCTGGCCTAGCATTCGACAAGTCCGGAAGGCTGTTCTTGACCAGTGACTCTACTGGAGAGCTGTATGTTCTGACTGGTGTATAAGTGCTTGCATTCCTCCAAAGGCATTAAGCAGATTAGCTAAAGTAGACTGAATTCAAACTCATCTTGCTATGAAATCCTTGTCATGCCGGAATTCCAGAACAAAGGAAACAATATATCTGCAAATTTAGAGATCGACGGCGAACACCGAGCCATCGCTGTTACCACTATAAGTAAAACCACATTTCCCATTACCAACAACAAATCCAGCACCAGTATCAGCGCCCTTCTTTGACATGAAGTAGTTAGGATGGTTGCTCTGCGACTTACAAGTCGAGCCAGCGTGGTACAAAAGAAAACAGTTGCGGTTAGCAGCACGGAAACTCCAGGTCTCGCAGCTTGTGAACTGCATACAAGAGCTGCAGCACTCTTCGGCACTACTGGCACCATTTGCGACGATCTGGAAGTCAGATGGGATCCCAGGGCCGTTGTTGAGAACGTTGGTGACGTAGTAGCCTGTGCTTGCGCTGTTGAAGTCGGGGCCAAACATGTTTGCTCCTTTGCAAGCTGCGTACTCTGTGGGGCCGGAGATGACCTTTGTTTTGGTGACGGTGGCGGACTTGGTTGTTGTCTTCCACTTGGTGGAGTAGGTAGTGACCTTCATAGAAGTGGTGAAGGACTTGGTGACAGATACATCTTTGGGAATGAGAGTTGTAGTGGTAGAGATTGTCTTAACAATGGTAGTTGTCTGCATGCTCTTGACTGTCTTGGTAACTGGAGTGCCAGTTTTCTGGACAACCTTTGTGTTGGCATTTGGAAGGAGTTTCGTGCCTGTGCAAAGAGGTCAATCAATGATCCACAGAGATAAGGATGAATGATGGAGAAGGCTTACACTGGACTTTTGAGGGGAATTTGAAAGCCTTTATTCCGGGCTTGATTATTGCACGAGCATGAGGTTTCTGAAACAACCTGTCACGCTTTTGCGCATTCAAGGATCTCGAGTTCAGAGTGTCTGAGATGAACTTGAACCCGGCAGTAGTTGGAATCTGAGTAGTGGACGTCGAAGTCCTTGTGCCCGTCTTTGTGCTGGTTTTAGTAGAAGTAGATGTCACGACAACAGTGGCCACCTTAAACAGCGTGGTGGTAGTGCTGAAAGTGTCGGTGCCACCTTTGCCTGTGACGGTAAAGGTTTTGGTGGAGAACACTGTGATTGTTGACCATTGGTTGGCTTTCTTAACCACTGTTGGAATTATGGTGGTTGTTGTTGTGGGGGCTACACTGTCTGTCTTGGTGACAGTGACAGTCTGGACATCTGCGACTGATTCCTTGCCGAGTTTCGTCTGGCAGGTAACATCGTCATCTTCGGCTGCGAAAACGGATGATGAGAGAAGGGGGAGAAGGAGTGCGGAGAAGAGAGTGGCCTTCATGGTGTGATGATTGGGAAGCGGAGAAGGATTGCTGTGCTGTTCTACTAGATAGAGGAATCACCCAGCACCAGTCATTATATACAGGGAACTCATGGAAACTCAGCATGTAGTACTTACAATTTCCATATATATGAATGCGGTTTTTGCCACCCCGTAAAACGCGATCTGGGAATCGAGAATATTAGAACTTGCGACCTTGCAGCGATCTGCAAACGGCCATGCCCCTTTCCCGAAGAACGGAGCAAAATATTTTAGACAAAGGTACACTAGCATAGAGTTTCGCGAGAAGAAGGGTCAGCCACGTTTTTTGTCTTGGCTCAAGTCAGAAATAAACTGCGAGCCAATTAATGAATAGCGGCATGATAACGAGGGGTCGGCTACCCTATCAGGGGGATTTATCAGCTTAAAGGCTCGAGTTGATTTACGGGATAACACGAAGGAAGAGGTCTCTGAGTATCGGCTAATAACTTTTCTTCTGTCGTGTGATAAAGCCTGTGAATTTCTGTTACATTCATCTTTACCGGGCATCCCAATAGAATTGAGCCCAAGTTTTCTCCATGACCGCTCATTACAGGAAATATACCGTCGGAATCATTGTTTAATTCATAATAAGATAAGAAGAAGCGTGTATAGCTGTCAAAGGGACTTTCCACGTCGCATATGTTTCACGTCTTGTCTACAACTATTACCAAGCATACCAGACTCAATAAGCATTCAAGCTTAGCAAAATCAAGCAACAGCTTACCCAAACAAGCTTTCTTACTTACCCGGTTCAGCGTCCCATTCCGGGTGAGCACACGGCTGGGAGTAATTAGGCTTACCTCCCGTCCCAAGCGATAACTAGACAACCTTAAAATAGCAGCGCCACGTTTACCGCCACTATCTATTGCATCGAGGATTTATTCCTATACGCATAAATATCCTTCATCGATGCATCCAATTCGTTGTTTTCGATCCCGGTCGCTCATAGGCGAACTCGGGCTCGGCGACAAAGGTCCTTGCCTCGGGCACGGTCCGCACGTGGCGGCCCGGGACAATGCTAGCTCAGCCATGCATACCAACGCCCGTAGTGACCAGTCTCAGATCAGGCATGGCTTTGCTGCACACGGGAGAGCGCTCGGAATTCGATAAGTGATATTTCCCTTAGCCATGTTCTGACTGTGAAGTAGATACGCATCAGGATCGTGAAAGCTAAAGTAGGATGATTGACTAGAAGATGCTGCTTTCGAAATGTACACTGGAGTGGAGGCTTTGTTGGATATTAGCTTGCGTAGCCATTATCGCAAGGACGAACGAAGCGACCAGGTCGTTCAAAGTGGCTTGTCCGTCACACCCTACTCGGACCGCTCATGGATACTTATGGAACTGGTGACGGGCTTTAGGAATAGTCTTAACTCACAACTGAGAATATGACCACTTCCGCAATATGCGAGGGTCACCGTGATGTGATGGAATGACCTTGGCTTCCTGAGGTGCTATTAGACTCCCCCGTCCTGGTCTCGCGTTGTTCTGTATGTCACCCGTAGTGTTTCCCGTTCTCTTCGATTTCACCTCAGTCAGTTCTTTGGTGCATCCAACCACTAGTTGCTCATCATGATGCTTACCCAATATCTCTCTTCTTGTATTGCTCTTGCTTTCTTCATCCTCAGCGTGTCTGCCGCTCCAAGCTATGACCTTCCAATTCTCAACCGTCGAGATGATGCCAGCGCTACAAGCACTAGCGACAACAGCACAACTCTCGAGCCCATCATCCCCCCAGAGGTTGATCCAAAAGACTTTTCAGTCTTCAACCTCGATAAACAAGTCACTCTAGCCTGGGCTGGAACACCAGACTCAGAGCCTGGGTCGAAACGCATGCGAAAGCGCGACAACGCCATCTTCTCTCAGGCCAACTTTACCTTTCGATACCCCGTCATTCCTCTTGACCATTCCGTCTTTATTTCGAGCGTATCTTGCACCAAGGGTGCATTGAGTGGTGTGATATCGAATTCCGCTGCCAAAGGGCAGTGGAAGAGCGCTGGGAAGATCATCTTCATCACCTCTGTGGATGGGTGCGGCGAGAATCACGCCAATGACTTGTTTCTCTCTCAATCCATCACGTTCAATGATACCACCAAGGCGTTCACTGCTAAGGGTTCCACGACTGAATATGCCGATGTATATGAGAGCTTCAAGCTTGATTTTGGCAAAATCGGAACCCTAAATGTCAGGCGGGCCATCGATAAGAGGGCCGTAAGTTGCAACCGCTGCTGCCGATTGCCCGGTTTTAAACTAACTTGATACAGATGTTTGAGCCACATATACTTGAAAAGCGCGCGAGCAAAACTTGGTCCTACGAATGGTCTCAATATCTCAATAAGGAAGAGCTACTTGGTACAGATGAAGACGCGCCATGGCCAAATGCCGCGAAGCTCATTGAATGGGGCTCAGAGGGCGGAGGAGAGGATGATTCATATAAGAAAGGCGAAGTCGCCGATCCAAACGGTCATCATAAACGCTGGGATAACGCAACGCTTTCAGAGCGCGACTTGTCCTACGGTCTGATCCTTTATTGCGTCGAGTGTGGATTTGGCGGCAAGGCTTCACTTACCGGAACCATTGAAGCCAGCCTTATCCACGGTATAACAAAAGCTCAGATCCAGTTCAACGCTCAGTTCAAAGCTGGACTCAACCTTGGCTTGAAAGCTTTCGTCACGTATGAGAAGGAGTGGACATATCCTGTCGCCGAGTTCTCTCCCTGGAACTTTGGCATTCCACTTCTGTGCACTGTTGGGCCCTATATCGGTCTCGACGTTCAAGCTGGGATGACTATTGAAGCAACTGGCACCTTGCTCATTGGAGCTTCGGTTGAGTGGGAGAACATTGACCTCTTGATCGATCTGTTGGACTCTGGCAATAGTCACTCCAATGGCCTCACGCCGGTGTTTACGCACAGAACTGAAGCTACTGGTGAGCTCAAGATGGAGGCGTCTCTAGGCCTGCCTGCGAGCGTTGGCGTCAAGCTCAATGTGTTATCGGGCCTATGGTCAGCAAAAGGAGGGGTAGTTGACACGCCGTCTGTTGTTTAAGAAGGGAGCTTTGAAGTCAGTGCGACGGTCACTGATGACGGCGAGATTATCACAGATGTTAATGGCGATTGCTACGGCATCGCTTGGAACATCCATTTCGAAAACACCCTTGAGGCCTTTGTCACACTTGGTGACGACACAAACAAGTTTCCTCTCATTGACCCCATGGAGAGTGACCCCATCGCTGAAGGTTGCATTGGCTACGTCAATGACGGAACTGGCGATGACGGGTCTGATGATGAGGGCGGTATGTCTGGAACTGGAATGGACTGCGGTGGTAGTGGTCTGTTCGCGGATTGTGTCGGGTCACAACCGGCACCTGTCTTTGATCCTACATCCAAGAAGAAGACTGGCAAGAAGACTGACACCAAATCCACTGAGCAAAAGGGCACCACTCAGAGCAAGTCCAGTGGTAGTGACAAGAAGGTTACCCCGAACAAGAAGCCCAAGACATCAACTGCTAGCAAGAAACCCACCAGCACCAAGACTAAGAAGCCAACCAAGACCTCGAGTGTTATAACTGCTACTACCAAGAGCACCAAGGCTACCCCGGCTGCTGTTAAGAAAGTCAACCCGGCCAAAGCATCCACAACATCCACAACGTCCAAGAAGGCTGCCGCAGCATGCACTCCTTCGGCTGTCGCCAACTTCAAGACCCCACCACGTTCAGTATGCAAGAGAAATGTGGCAAAGGCCCGTGCCCCCTCCAAGTCTATCATCGGGACTGCTTCTTTCGTGAAGAGTGTGAGCACTTGCGCCGAAACTTGCTTGAAGAGTAAGCAGTGTTTGAGCTTTGGATATAGTGAGGATAAGACGTGTCAGCTTTATGGAAAGAATCTCAAGAGCCTCGGTGTCACGTCAGGTAAGGGGAAGCATGCCTCAGTGTTTTATGACAGGAAATGCTACGCGTTTAGCGAATGTTCGAAGTAGCATGGTAGGCTTTGAGGGTGGACTGGGGGAAACAAGCAACATGCCTCAAATTGCATAATTTCTTTTGTCACTAAGCACGACCTTTCACACACTACGCATACACTTTCTGACATTTTATCATCATGGGTTTCTCTGCTGTGCGAATATATACTGTGATGTATTGTCATCGGAGTCCACCAAGGTGTTTAACTATGTACAGTGAAGGATGTGACGGATCCCTCGGTGGGACTGGACCATTTGTATATAATAATACTTTCATCAGGTTGCAATTTACAAGGAATGCAGGACCTCCCTCCCCACGTCTCAACTGCAAACTTAGAGATAGCCTAAGCATTGGCTGTCCTCAAGACCTTTGAATACTCGGGTTATTTAACAGCGGAGCTTAGCGCTCGTGCGAGCAGCGGCGTTGAAGAAGCTCCAGGTCTCACCAGGAGCGAACTTCTGGCCGTTGGCAGTGGGGTCGCCAACGTGGCCACCACCGTGTCCGATCCAGGTAACGGGCTTGCGGCTGCAAGTGTAAGAGGTCTTGACGTAGTTCTGGGCACCGGGAGCGGGATCGTTGACCTGCTTCTGCTGGCAGCCGTTGGTTCCGATCCACTTGTCGCGGAGCTGGCGGCCCTGCTGGATGCTGAGAACGTTGTCGGCCGATCCGTGGATGTGGAGGTAAGAGACGGGAGTGTTGCCACCGTTGCAGCCGGAGAGGAGAGCACCAGAGATAACGGCGACGGCAGCGAAGTCGTCTATGAAGAGTTAGCATATATAACTTGGGGTTCATGAGGATAATGACGTACTGGGTCGAGAGCAGGCGACACTGTGGCTCATAGCACCGCCGTAGCTGAAGCCCGTAGCGAAAACTTGCTTCTCATCAATGCAGAGGTTCTGCTTGGCAAAAGCAAGCATCTGATCGGTAAAGGTGATGTCCTCACCACCCTGGTTGGCCCAGCCAGCGTTGAGACCGTTGGGGGCAATGAAGATGGTAGAGTCGCCAGCCAAGTTGCGAAGACCGTAGTAACCGCCCTGGACGACGTTGCCCATGTTGCCGCTGAGCCAGTGGTAGCCGAAGACGAGACGGTGAGGCTTGTTGTTCTGGTAGTTGTTGGGCAGCTGGAGGGTGTACTCGCGGTTCTTGCCGTTGACCTGCATGGTTTTGACGCCGCTGGAGGGAGGCTGCTTGCCACAGCCAGCTGAGGCAGCGTCGCCGAGCCCAGCTGAGGCGAAGAGGGCGAGGGTGAGGGTGAGAAGAGACTTCATCGTGAACGAAAGGACCGAGCCTGTTCTTGGAGATTCCTGGTGGAGAAGAAGAAGAAGAAGAAAAGAAGAGAGTTGGTTCTGTCTAGCAGATCCTTGTGTGATGAAGAAGAAGAATTAAATCTCTTGAAGGTGAAGAATTGAAGATTATTATATACTACTTCTCGTATCACTAGACGTTGCCCTGATTTCCAGCTCCCGAAGCTTCACCCGTGCCAGCCCTGAAGACTCCTCACTAGGGGTTTCCCAAAGGAGCCATCCTGCACAGATCATTGTCATGCGTGTTCCAAACAAGTTCACCCGGTAGTCAATCCATTTCTCTAAACAGCCGACCATGTCCATCAATGGTCGAATGAGGGATCCGGAGTCTGTGGGTCCGAGGGCTACATCCCCTGTCACACTGAGACTTGCATGGGGATGTTTCGAAACAGCAATAGTTTCATTATTAGCCGGTAGATCGTTTTCCATCAATTGCTGAGGAGGTCTGTTTCTTGGACGCTGGCACTGAAATTTCGCCTGCAATCTTTGCCAAACAAGCGTAAAGTTAGAGGCATTACCTTAAATTCTTCCAGGAAACTTCACATCGCAAACTGCGTACCGTTTGGGTGATTGCTCCGAGCTGAATGCTCTCTTGGGCTTATCGATAAGCTGCCTCACTTTCGGAGGAGTTTTTCCTGATGGGGCGAGGCTGCAACGGGAGAATTGTTAAAGACAGCGTGATGGCTATAGCATACTTGAAATGTATAACACGGTTGAGTATTTACCAATCATGGTAACAGTGTTTTTCCGGACCTCGTGTTGTGAGTCTATGCGCGCCTGTAAGAATTGAGTCTTTGATGCATTGACAATCACAATTTACGTACCAGATGCAAGTAAGTGCGGAAGTAAAATGAACTGCTACGTTAACATTTTGTCAATTTAACCGTTTCTTGGCAAAGAATTGGTAACAGCTGATAAACCGAGTCTAGGGTGATTTCGACAGTGTCTACAAGAGAAGCAGTCCTCTGGAATATATAAGTTAATTCATGCTCCCGGGTAGAACACGCAATTCCCCACATCCCGTGGCTTGAAACGTGGCTACGTGGCTTTGATGATAAGCCTTATCGTCATCTCAACTATCTTATCAGCCATCATACAGGAACAGCAGAATAGACTTTGACCTGGCATAAATGGGCCGATTATGAAGCTGGGTTGACGTCCAAATACAGGATGATTGACGTTTTTCCCGGCCCGTTGGACCGTTTCCCAAACCTGTTCCTGAAGTTGCTCTCGCTTCCCCACACTCTGAACTTGTCCCATTCTAGAACGGAGTCTAGCCTCCGTTGGGTAGACCTCGTGATAGGTCGACTAGGGAGTTGACCGCCAAGTCTGGCAGGAGTCCCATATATAAGCCAGGGGGGCTTGTTTTCCGTGGCATCACTCCTACGGGAAAACTTCCATGAACGAGCTTGAACGAGCATGTTAGTTTATCCAGAGCTCCGGATGCAACCACCGACTCCATCAAGGATTGCCGAGATTAGTGGAGAACGCTACCGAGAAACCAGGGCGATGACAAATGGTGTACTAACCTGCGTTTGTTTCAGAGTGACAGTGGCAGGGGTTCATCTCACTTCGGTGTCTTTCTGTTCCAGCGTAGATAGCAGAGCTATGGCCAAGATGGTGGGAATTCCGTCGGCTCATGTTTAAAAAGCTCCGTTAGTCTGCAAGAAAGTGAGCCTTGCACTTTGGAAAAGGACCGACTATGTTCTTTGAATGTACGACAGCTTCATCGTAACTGGCCGTTACTGTGAGTTGAGATGAATGAGCTCCAGATCGAGGCCTTGATATGTTCACGGAGAAACTTCCGTGATTCAATTCGGTATAGCATGTGAATAAATTCTCCATTAGGAGATGAGTATAAAGGAAGGCATAAGATGTCGAGATTATAGTCCTTCATCAGAGGTCCGAATCAATAGTAACCCATTGTCTATCTTCTAAGAACAACCACCCTATCGTATACCGAACCCACAATGAAGGGCTCTCTTGTCTTCCTCGCCGGGCTTTTCGCCCCCCTCGCCTTGGCACAGTCTCTCTGCGACCAATACTCCTACTACGCCAACGGCGGCTACGAGTTCAACAACAACCGCTGGGGTCAGGGTTCCGGCTCTGGATCTCAGTGCACTTACATCGACTGGTCTAACAGCAACGGCGCCGGATGGCACGTTGACTGGACCTGGTCCGGCGGCCAGGACAACGTCAAGGCGTACCCCAACTCTGCTCTCCAGATCAACAACAAGCGCATCGTCAGCTCCATCAGCAACATGCAGTCTGCTGCTGCTTGGTCATACAGCGGCACCAACGTCCGCGCCAACGTTGCCTACGATCTCTTCACGGCTTCTGACCCCAACCATAGCACCTCCAGTGGTGACTATGAGCTTATGATCTGGTGAGTGCCCCTGACTAACATCGGATATTGTGGAGTGACTAATACGCTTTGGGATAGGCTCGGCCGATATGGCAACGTCCAGCCTATTGGATCTAAGCAGACCACCGTCAACATTGAGGGCCGCAGCTGGGAACTCTGGGTGGGCATGAACGGAAGCATGAAGGTCTTCAGCTTCGTCGCCGCCAGCCCCGTCAACAACTTCAACTCTGATGTCAAGCAATTCTTCAACTACCTTGCCAACAGCCAGAGCTACCCCGCCAGCAGGCAGTATCTTCTCAGTATGTATCTCTGTACTCTATTACCTACCCATTCGCTAACATTGCAACTACAGCTTTCCAATTCGGTACCGAGCCTTTCACGTAAGTCAGCCTTGCTTCACCTTGACAGACACATACTAACCAATCAATAGTGGAAGCAACGCTAAGCTCACTGTCACCAACTTCAACGCTCACGTCAACTAAACTAAATTGCCGGATCAATCGTCTCTCAGGTGGAATAAGCAAGAGTGTATACACTTCTATGTTACATATTTTCTTTTTACATATCGCATTGAATAGCAGGCTATCGTAACTACTCTGAACTGTTTACTTTGTATTGGACGGTAACATCTATGGTGACTATATGACAAGACCAGCGGCGAAAGCCGAGGCAGTTACTACCTCACATATTCGCAGAAGACAATGAGTCATTAGACCTGTGTGTATGTTTTAGACACAATGATAATGAGGCCTTCAGTCTCCTCATGATCGTCTCGCGTTTAGACTTTACTCTCATACTGGAAACAGCGACAAAGCTTTTTCCCAAAGAACTTCACTCATTAAATAGATTAGCGCTTATTTATCGCTCTAGCAGACTGAAAGTAGCTCCGCCATTGGTGGAGCGCTTTGTGTCACACTTGACACTATTAACAATCCATATAAACCGCTTGAGAACTGTCAGCACATCTAATTCACGAGCAGGGCCGTGGAGCACAGTGAACTTACCGTTGGCGTAAAGTGAATACGAATCAGCGTTGTAAAGACAAGACAGAGCATCCAAAGCGGTAGAGTTCTCATAGCCATAAGCATAATCCTGAGTCGAAACCTCCTGCTCATACACGGCTCTAGCATGCGTCATCTCGTGGATAGTCGTGGTGGCGTGGTCCTGCTTATGGCACTTTTGCGGTAGAGGGGGCAGAGTGTCGTAGAATAGCGGACACATGGTGACATAGCCGTTGACCCAGGTAGTGTAAGCGATCAAAGGGCCGTCGCTCTCACAGTACCCAAACTCATCGCTGCAAGAGACTCGTGTGTTGCCACTGTCAGAAGTAGAGCACTCTTCAGCGACGGCAAGGAGTCGGCCTGTCACGTGTTCGCGTGTTTTGGTCTCGTTTGACTTGAAGTACTCGACGAACCTCGCAGAGTGAACATCAGATGCATCTTTTGCTGCAGCTCGGGCAAGAATTTCGCAGTTCCTTATACCGTTGGCAGTGAGCTCGAGCTTCTCAGCGGTGCAAGAGTCTTCCTGGAGGATAGTACGCTTTGTTACTTTTTGCTTTGCTTCGGCTGACGAGGCTTTGGTGATCTTCATCGAGAGAGCCTCGGACTTGAAGGAAACGGGAATTGGCTCGCTAGATTCCGTCGAAGCAGCGGGGAGACTACCCTCGGCATACACAGAGTATGTACCAGTCTGCAAGTCGTACATGGTGGACAAGTCAACAATTCGAAAGATGGAGGACCCAGCTTTGAGGGTCTCAAAGTGGTTGGTCTTGAGTCCATCGTAGTAGAGGCTCAGCTCAATGCCCATGAAAGGTACCTCATTTCCTCCATCATGTTAGCAACTTGGCCTCTGGGCTCGGAGGACAACGTACCACTAGCATCCTTCAAAGCCAGTTTCTTGACAGGCCGCTCATCAAGAATGGTACCGATCTTGAGCAGAGTCAGATCAGTAGGTCCGTCGTTCTTGATGGAGACATTGACCTGTGTCGATAGCCCAGATACAGGCTCCACAGACACGGTCAAAGCGTTAGCATTTCGCGCATGCCTGTAGTGGGGCAAATGTGCCTGAACGCCGGAGCCAAGATAGGCCACTAAAGCCAATGTCAAATAGAAGCGCATCTTGAAATTGAATGAAGAGGGGAATGATTGCGTAGATTTCAATCGAGATGATCGTCCTTTAATGTGTCAAAGGGGAGATGGCAACGCTCGAGCCCCTTAAACGGTGGGTGTTCCCAGAACAGAAATGAACTCCTTGCCAAGAGTCGTGATACGAGGTCGAACCCTGTCAATATGGTTACATTGTAAGCACGGGTCGAGTTATGCGCCTACTAATGTTCTAGACGAAGAAACTAAAAAGTCATCGCATTATAGACATGTTCTAAACATAGTCATGTTGGTGTAGTTGAAGAAACCTAAAGATAAAAACTGACTGAAAAGTCACTGACGCCAACCAATCTTGTTCATCGACATGTCCATAGCCCCGCCATCTTAGCCAATACTCTCCCTGTGCATCTTCGAAAGAGCAGTGGTGCTGGGCCGTCGTCGGAACCTTTTCCCGAAAATCAGGAACACAAAAACGGACAGATTGTTGATCGTTAGTGCGCCACAAAAGATGCATGCAAAGATAGTAATATAGCCATCGGCCTGGACCCAGTCAATCACTCTATAACCAAGGCAAAAGAGCTGGAAATTTTGCCAATTTTCATCGCAATCAGCATCTCAGGCGTCGCTACAAAGGATATTGTGATCTACTCTCTTGATCAAACTGGAACAATTAAAGACGAGCGGTGGATTGAATCGTCTTGCTGTGCATTTATCCATGACTGCGCTATAACAGCTAATTACATTATCCTGGTCCTGTGGCCATTCGAAGCGCACTTCAATAGGATTCAGTCTGGCGGTCAAAATTGGCTTTTCAGCTACGATCGTCCTGCGACGTTCGTCGTCGTACCGAAAAGGCCTGGCGCTCTACCGTCGGGCTGGAACAAGGGCGAGTCACGGGTCTATCACTGGGAAAGTTCTGTTACCATACACACCGCTAGGTCTTGGGAAGACGAGGACGGGAAGCTTTACTTTAAAAGCTCTCGCGTTTTCTATAATACCCTTCCCTGGTTTGAACCCCCACGGGAGCCTGACATGAGAGATCTGAAAGCCGACTATATTCGCGGGGAGATCGATGTCAACCAACCGACCGGGACCAAGGTGAAAGATCCGGAAGTCCTCCTCGAACTCCCAAGAGAGTTTGTTCGTATGGATGAAAGGCTTCTCACGCGTCCATCGACCGCATGTTCACACCAGTGTTGCTACCGCATCGACCCAATACTGCACCGCCAGTTGTACCGCTATGCCTGAATGGCTATGTTATGCTTGAGAAAGAGAGTGACTGTTGTACCTGTTTCGATCCAGGGCATCATGCTGCAGCTGAAGAACCAATCTTTATGCCTCGTGCTGAGAGCGCTATAGAGGGAGATGGCTGGGTGATGGCCATGGTTTAGAGAACGGACGTGAACCGTAGTAACCTCATTGTGTTGGACACGAGAAACTTTAAGAAGCCCGTCGTTGTGATCCGACTGCCATTCCGGACCAAGAACTAGATTCATGGTAACTGGGTAGACAATAAGGAGCGCCATGGGCATGTGCTACCATTACTCCGATAAGCTATAGATATTACAAGCTATAACATCTTAAAGTATTATTATAAAGCAGTAGTCTAATAAGACATATTAGCATTTTCTACCTTGAATTACATTTCACATAGATTTTGTAGGCTCATGTGGCTTGCGGAAGTAAGAATCTTCCGTTCCGCTATATTTTTCTGGACTGTTGGGTACAAATCAGGCTGTATAGAATACTGGGCAACCAAATCAAAATACACACTGTAATAGCAAATATCAGGCCGCAACAAAGGTATCAAAAGATTACTCCTCACCAGATCCTTTTGCAAGGTATAATAAAATCAATCACCAATCAACGCACATCTCAACAATGGCTTTATTAAATACCTATCATCAGACCATTGGCGACAAGCTGACTGAATACCGACCTCTCAGGACACAGAGATACGCCACTGTAAATGTCCTAATAATCACATGGAAGGACAATGACCTTGGAGTCGACTTTGATAGGGAAGTTGCAGAAGTCAAGGACATGTTTACCCAGACTTTCAACTATGCTATTTGGCCTTTCAGAATACCATCTCAGGATCCCGAACTTTCCTTAAATGTATGTGTCGCTCAGTTCATCAAGAACTTTGGTGGAGCAGACGACCTCCTCATCATCTTCTACAGTGGACACGACGGAGGAGAAAGCAACACAAAGGCGAGAAGTCCTTGTATTTGGGCAGCGTAGGTAACCGGCTGCATTCAACAGATACTAGCTGACCGTGTATCTATTGCAGCAAGATATCCGGCGGTCCAACGCTCGATTGGTCCAATATTCAGCCCCAACTGTTTCTTTCTCTGGGCGACGTGGCCATTATTCTCGACTGTTGCTATGCAGGACAAGCTGCGCGACCTCACACCTCTCACAAGATTGAATTTTTGGCCGCCACCGACAAGGACAACTGGACACCAACGGGATTCAAGAAATGGCCGTCTTTCACCAATGTTCTCATGCGAGAGATGAAGCTTGCAATGTCGAACGAAGGGCTTTTAACGCTTGGCGCCCTTCAGAGTCGCATGGTAATAGCGGAAGCTGGTTTGAAGCGACAGCCGTTCTTGGTCTCTCTAGGTGGAGATGTTTCAGAGGGCCCTATCAGGCTAACGAGACTGACTAATGGTGACAAGGTCTCAGAGCCTCTCCCTCAAGCCATCTCGCAATCTATCAACTCCATGTATCTTCGGTTATGTCTCTTCGATCCTCTCGACGGGTCAATGCTACCGAGCCTACTTCGCTGGCTTACTCGGGACTCACCAGCATCCGTCGAAGATATACAGCTTATTGACCGGGTTACATCCCAGGCACAAGACATAAGCAAGATGGGAACATATGTCTGTGAAGTGGCGTATGAACAGGAGAGAACCGAAGTACCCTTCCTCTCCCAAGAAGGGCGGACTGAAGCTCAGAAGCTACTCGATGAGCTTAAACTTGCCGTTTTAGCCTCAGGTGACGCACTGTCGATGAGGTCCGGATCATCCCATGCTGTTCTAGAAGGACTCAGGACAGCCTCTTCCAAGCTGGTAGACTTTCTGGGAGATTCACTTGCGACGATGGATAGATCCGCGCTAAATACTTTGGATGACAGCGGCAACACTGCTCTTGAAGACATCCGGAGCAAAATTTCCATGCGTTTAACTCTACTCGACGACGAAAAGGTGCTGGGTAACCCTACTCGTGTGAATTTTAGCGACACAGCAAGCCTAAACCAGCGGATAAGACATGGAACGCAGGCCGACCGTGACGTGCTAGTTGAGTATATCTACTATCTCGATGAAGACCCCGATGCCTGTGGTCGCATATCATATCAAATCAGGCGCATTATAGCGCTACTTACCGAATCCAAGAGCCCAGCATTCCGCTGCTTCGAGATCTCCGGCTTCACTCACGAAACGCTCTTTGGACCTCGCTTTGGACTCGTTCATCTTATCGATGAGAGGTTCAGGGACCGAAGGTGTATACCTCTTGTAGAGTTAATTGGGCAGGCCAAATACGTCCCTTTGAACCGTCGAATGCGGTTGGCTGAAATCATCTGCGAAGCTATCTTACATCTCCACTCAATTGGCTGGTATCACAAGAACATCAAAAGCGAGAATATCATTCTATTTGATCTACAAGAGGGCGATGGAAGCAATTCTTCAGCTGATAACTGGGACTTTGAGAATCCGTTCCTGATTGGATTTGACTGCTCTCGTCCGGCAGATGCAGAAACGAGAAATACTGTAGATTTCACGCCGGAAAACAATATCTATAGACACCCAGAGAGATGGGGGAGATCGGCACGCTTCGAAAAGCATCACGACATATATGCACTGGTAAGTACATTAGAATGTTAATTCCTCAGCGTGACCCTTTCTAATCAATTTCCTTGATGGAACAGGGCATCCTCCTACTAGAAATAGGCTCTTGGCTTAAAATCCCTACATTGGACACGAAGCAGAACAACTTTGCGCATATCAGCAACCCCGAAATGCTTCGCAGCTTATTTCTTAAGGTTACATCTTCTAAACTCGCGCATGCAGCAGGCACGCGCTATGCCGAAGCAGTTAAAGTCTGTATAGCGAATAGATCCTGGAAGACTCTTGAAGACTGGGAATCACAAAAGCTGGTACGAGAGAGGGTTCTGTGTCCGCTCGGGGACTGTGCTGCTGCAAGTGGCTAAAATACCAGATGTGTCAAAACTATATCTCTAGAGTCTCAATTCACTTCTAGTCCGACATACTAGTCTATTATAGGCACTATTTGCAGAAATAATGCCATGCACGCCAAGCTAAAGGATTGTCCCCCTTAACGAGATTCTGCTAGGAATGCACCGAGGAGTGTGGCGTATCTGACCAGAAAGTATCATGTTAGTGAGCACTTATTTCCACAGCAGTGCGAGAGAAGTAATTTAGTAGACTTACGTTATCAGAGCAACTAGAAAGTTGTGTTTTGTCAAGTCGACAGCAGCGAAGAGCATGATAGACGTCCCGAAAATGAAGAAGGCGAAAACTATAGATCTGGGGAGGCTTCCTGAGGAAGCCTGGAGGATAATTGTAGGAAGAACCAACCATAGAGGAACAAACAGGGCCACAAAGGCTTTGATGACGCGATCAAGAAGGACGGTGGAAAACAGGAAGATGTTGGGGTCCTGAGTCTTGCTCTATACGTATCATGAGTTCATGTTGTTGATTTCGGAGGAGGGTGAGGTCGAATAGGCTAGCAATGCTTACCTCACTAGTAGCGAACTGCTGTGGCGTTAGCACTTCTGTCTCACTGAGGCAGTCAATAGGTAAACATACCAGTCTTCTAACACTGGGAAAGGTCCTCAATGCCAATTCCGCAAGCGTCTCCAGCCCCGATCTGTCACTCCTCTGGGCTACGCCAAGAGCCACGTAGTCTGTGTCATTGGACATGTTGAGAAAGCATCCGCTCTCGGACCGAACTAGGGGTTTGTTTCCCAAAACCCAGTTCTCTACATTCTGCCGCTGTGCTCTCTGTGGTTCGGGGAGTTGAAGCATGCTATTGTAGTCTTGGATGGCTTTGTCTGAGGCCTGTTAGTACTCAAGCATGGTGGAAAGCTGGTTATATACCGACCATAGACCTCTAATGTTGAGCGGATCTGCTGTAGTATGTCGCGCCGGGTAATGTTGGCATCTTGCCTACGGCTACAGAGCCCTAGCTGTACCCGGTCGACGTCATCACAGGTTTTCAGTCGATCTTCAAGCTCTGACAATTGATCCTGAAGGTCAAGAATACTTCTCATGTGCAAGAAGTCATATCTTTTGAGAATCGAAAAGTTTTTATCTAACGTCAAGAACCTGGCCAGGCGAGGGTAACCCTGGCGATAATCCTCTACTGTTGGCCATGTCAGCATTTGCCCCGCAGGAGACAAGAGTCAACAGTACGATGGGGGAGCCACTGTCTTCCCTGATAAGATAACAAGGAACACCGAAATAGTGTTGAATAGTATAGTAGGCAGAGCGGACTTACACATGGTACTGCTCATCATTTGATACAAAGGTTGAATATATTCATCTCAGGGCCCTGGGAAGTGCTGATATGTCCTGCTGGATTAAAACGTGCTGATGCCTACCAGGAATAAAAAGACAGAATCGAAAGCCAGCTTGCGGCTTAAGCAATCATAGGATGATAGGGGGCCTCAGACCTGCAAGCTGCGGGTTGGAGCCTGGTCACGACGCAGCCCCCAGACCTTGTGCAACCACACCATCAACGCCACCGTTGCCTTGTCTCACACAATAGGCTACCGTTGGTGCTCAGCAATGCACTTTGTCGCCCTGTTCTTCATGTCTGCGCCAAGGAGCGGGGTTACTGAGGGATTTTCTCGTTTGAGCTGGCTGTTTTGTTGTAAATAATATTCTACATAAAGGGCTCTTGATGCGATGGTGAAAGCGAATAGGAACAGCAGTCAGTACTTCTCGCTCTTATACGAGAATAGTCGATGGTGATAGTCTCTTAAGGATTACCATGACCGAAAATACAGACAAGACAGCCCAGCCCGAAACAGGCGGAGCGGCACGCCTCGCCATAGCCCCAATTCAAGACGCACCCAGCAAATCAGAGGAGGAGTCAAATGTGCAACGGGTCCAGGATGAAGACGATGATAATGACAGAAAAGTCCATGTGGCTCGTTATAATAACAATGTTCCCGTAAGCGCTACGTATCACTAGTTACCTATCAGACGCTCACCTTTGCCCAAGTTTCCTTTCGAAATTGGAGAGACTGTCTGGATCGTCCAGCCAGGCTACCGTGCACCACGAGGGGAGTTTCGCATTACGAAGGTCCATCCGGACGACTTGTTTGAGCTTATTGATTGTGCAACCAACATTGTGCACCCAGATTTGGTGGAGGGCCAGTATTTGAGGCGTGATATTTAGGCAGTAAATAAGTAGTCTAGGTAAATAGTAAATCAACCAGGATGGTGGGTGGCTTGGATGTTGAACTGGCCAATGCACGTTGGTCCAACAAGCCACATGTCATGGATAACTAGATAAGGAGCGCGTATGACCGTATCTTGACCCAATATCCTGCATTTATTTCTGGTCCCCTCTATAATACCACACAATGGCCCTCTCTTTCCGCACCTCTCCCACTTCTGATCTCCCGAGTCATGACCCGCCAATCAACCAAGCGAGCATATCTTCGACGGCACTGGACTTTGTCTATGCTCTGTCGACAGTTGACTTTGAGCTCTATACTTCTGCACAACTACATTTCGATGGTACTACTGTCAGGGTTGCTGGCCGAGGCGGTTATGCCACTGTCGAGATTGGCACCATCAGGCGATCCAAGAACCTCGTCGCAGTGAAGAGGAGCCTGATGCAATGGGAAAACCATCAACTGACTCACCCTCAAGATTCGAAAAGAATCTTGGGCAAAGGGTTTGAGCAGGTCGTTCAAGAGTTGCGCATTCTTGGACACAAGAGAGTCAGGAGCCATGACAATATAGTGAGCCTCGAGGGCTTCTGCCTGGACGAAGTCAACGGGGTGCCCTCGCTAGCCTTTGTCATAGAGTATTCACATCTCGGCACTTTACGTGAGTTTCTGATCCAGAACAACAATGCCCTCTCTCTTGATGAGTTGTTCAACCTTGCGTTGCAGGGTGCCCGTGGCTTGGATGCTCTTCATAAGCTGCTAGTCTGCCATGGTGATGTCAAAATCGATAATGCACTCGTATTCGAGTCCTCAACGAAAACGAACGGCAAGGACTGCTGGGTGGTGAAAGTCTCGGATTTTGGACAATCTATTATTGCATCCCGTGATGATCCTGCTGGGAGAGTGCCTTGTCGGCCCGGGACACGACTCCGAGAGGCTCCCGAAATCAGGCGAGGCCAGGCGTTTCAAGACCCCGGCTATGATATTCAGGCTGCATTGAAGACAGATGTCTTCTCATTTGGCCTTTTCGTATGGGAAGTGATGAAGAATGGCCAGGGATACTTTGATCCAGCGTGGGCAGTACTAAATGGAAGGCAATATAACGCCGATACGATGGAGGACTTTCTTGACAATTTGCCTGGCGATGACCTTCTAACATACGGAACCGAGTTTGTAAACAGCTTGGACCAACGCTACATTTCGCAGAGGCTTCTGCGGGTATTTGAGGGTTCATTAAGGGACAGGCCGCAAACAAGGAGTACTATGAGCGAACTAGTAGACGCGTTTGGGCTCTCAAGTGACGAGTGAGTGACTACACTCCTGTCCATTGAGAGACGTTGCCACACTAATACGACGTACTGACACGTGCAGATGCGAGGATAAGAAAACAATACCAGATTCACCTTCAGATCTTGGGGCCATATTCGCCAAATTGGGCTTTGATGTTGATGACGAGTCTTCAATAGGGACATGGGGAACCAGCAAGTCGTTTTACGATGTAAGTGATGCGACTCCTAAGGAGATGTATAAAGCGACCGTGGCTAAGATACTCAAATCAGTTAATAGACCAAGCAGACATTTCTGGATACTACACTATGATATCCCGCGTACCCATGTTGCTGCAGCGGAAAATTCTTGCCGAGCTCAAAGGCATGGCAATATCTGATAGCACAGAAACTCATTCCTCGGGCCACTCCGCCATGACCGTAGCTGAGTGCTATACACTTGGCTTTGGAGGGTCACACGACATTGCTCAGGTTGTCCTGTGGCTGGGAACTGCAGCTTCGAAGGGCTTCAAGAAAGCAGGCCTCGTATACCACCGTGTCTGCGAGGCTGTCGACATTTTATCGCAAGACTTGAGCGGTACCGATGATGGAAAGGCTTTAGAGATGGCTTTGAAGGGTATCCCGACTGAGAAGTACTTGTCGGAAAGAATTTTTCACCATAGTCGAACAGTTCTCGAAAATGCGCGCCAAAAATTCTTCGACCATGGCGCCAACTCGCTCCTTGGAATGACAGACAGCATCTTTCTCTCCGCCTTTAGTGATGCCAAAGTAGACAATCTACTTCCACTACATGCAGCTTCTTGGCTTGGGGAGGAGGCCCTTGTGGCGGAGCTACTGAAAAGCACTCCCCCAGATGCACAGTCGGCATTGGGCTTCAACGCCGCGCACTTTGCATGTCTCGGAGGCCATGTTTCCATTCTCAAGCTCTTGAGCAAGCATAACGTGCCTCTATCGGCGGCTAGTCTGCAGTTTATAACGCCTCTACACTTAGCAATCTTCTTCCAACCTGGTGACCTCGCCGCAGCTGTGAAGCTTCTCCTTGAGCATGGTTGCTCGCTTGAAACACGCACGCATACGGTCAAATGGGATGCTCATGACCTTTCAATTTATGGCACACCAATGCAGTGGGCGTTACAGACACGAAATAGAAACCTTGCCCACATTCTACTACCACTACAAGCGCAATCACCTAGTCCTGAGTGGCTGGATAGCGTTCTCCAGGACTTTTACTGGGAGCTGTTGGAGGATCTTCTGCCTTATTTCCAAGGCCCAATGGATGATGTCGTTACACTGCAACCAGCAACGAGGCCATTTAGTAGGTGGATCGCCCACGGGCGAGACTGTAGCCAAGCCATCGAAAAGACTATCCGGCTATGTCATGACAACGGAATTTTGGGCTTCACCACTGACGGTATATCTCGGCTCCAGCTCATAATGCCTTCCACCCGTACAGTGACCGACTTCTTGATGTTCAACTATGCTTTGGATGTATGTTCGGCAGACTACATACGGTACAGAGGGTCCGAACCTTTTAGTTCCCCTTTGATCGTCTCTGCATTCCAGCGCACCAACCACCAGGAGGCTCTTCGCGACACTCTGTCCCGGCTGACCACATATTACACCATTGATGAGCTGGAAGATGACCGCCTAGCCGATGGCTATAACCTTCTAGGGGTGGCCGTTGCTCGTAACAATGTGACAGCGGCACGTATCTTACTAGAGAGAGGAGTCGACGTCAACAAATCATACACAATTGGTGGTGTTTCCATCATGAGCCCGATCCAAACGTGTCTTTTTGGGAGACCCTTGCCTGAGATGCTGTCGCTGTTGGTTGAATATGGTGCCGACCTTCTGGCCAAATGTTCCATGACGGGGCTAACACCACTACAACTGCTTCTTGTTGGCCCAGTTCAAGGGGGGGATATATTGGATATTCTAGCCACTCATTCACAGCCTGATCAGGTATATATTGAGGCTCTGTACAAGAGCTTTACTAGGTTCTGTTACATGACCGTCAGACATGGCCTGGGGACATCGCTCAGTAGCCAGGAGATGAAGAAACCTCAACTGCGTACACACTATTTGGAGCAATTTCGTCGGCTACTGATGGACCCTAGATTCGTCCGCTTCGTCGATGAACCCCATCATCCGGATGGCTCTACAATGATCCAGCAGGCGGCAAGCATAGTGCATCATCCCGCCGTTCGGCTGCTGCTCGATGCAGGGGCCAATGCAAGTCGACCATTCAGTCGTGGTAATACTTCGATACTCCCACTACAACTCGCAGTATTAAAAGGTAGACTACTACAGGAGGCTAAAATTGATAGTCCTGACCCCTTACCAGGAACTGAATACATAAGTATGGATCTGGTGATGGAGGTCACAACAGAGCTCCTTCAGTGGCATCTGGCACGCAGCGACGGCCTATTTGACGGTATCAGTGAACTCCACATTGCATACTCGATGATGTATGCAGAGGGAATTAAGAAATATCTAGAGGCTGGTCAGAGTTTGGAGGCAAAAGGGCATTGGCCCGGGATTGAGAATGCGGTTACGCCCAGAGAGCTCTGTCGTGACTCATTTTGGAACGATGAGTCGGGTTATAGCATTCAACTTTTTCCATTTGTTGAAGAAGAAGGGCTTGGGCAGGAGTACAGGGATCTATTAGCAGGAATCCCGAGGGGAGCAGGACTGCTAGAGAATACCTTGCCAGTATAAGGTATACAGAAGAACTAAAGTACTAAAGTAGGTTTCAGGTTTCAGGTTGCACAACTACCGGATTGTCTACATAGCACAGTGTAAGATTTGTCGCGTAATCTATTTCGTAGTAGTCAGATGCAGGAAACTATATCCCTACTGCCGGTTCCTTCTAATTCCTTATACTGCTAATAGCAAAAGCCTAAGGGTCCCTTAACTTTATTCTTCCTTCGCCTTCATCATTCTTTCAGTGTACTCCTTACCAGCCTTCAGCCACCATGCACCTATCAAAATTGCCAGGCCGCCCACGACGACACAGGTGTAGTTCATGTTCGCAACCTCGACTGGCATAACGTAAGGGAAGGAGAAGAAGATGATGGCAAACGTAAGCCAGCAAACTGTCACGGTGTTTACAATGGGCCCGATCGTTGGACCCATATGGAATACGCCCTTGTGCATGTTCTTCCTGCCGGTAAGCAAGTTTGTGAGAATGGGAAACATGTAGGAAATGTTGTTGATGGTGACGGCCGTTCCGAGAAGGGAGTTGAATGCGGTCGATGAGCCAAGATACAGGCATCCGAGAGCAGCAATGACAGCTGTGACTGCAAGCTGGGAATTGAACGGGATCTTCAGGCTTGGATGGACCTTGGACCAGCTGGAGTATGGTTAGAAATGGATCTCTCAAGTGGTGGAGTTATATGCTTACACCTTGGATAACGGAATCGCTCCGTCGCGGGAGAAGGCCCAGAAAATTCGGCCAGTACTAAGCTGTGAGCTAACTACGCATGGACCAAGAGCGATGAACAGGATGAACAAAAGACCGAAGGCACCGCCAGTCTTCTGGGTGACTTGGCGGAAGAGCTCTGCAAGCGGCATTCCCGTGTTGCCTGCCGTGAGCTGGTCAAAGTCCTGGATCGAGAACATGAGACTGACGAGATACGTGATACCTGTACAGAACGCAATGATCAAGGTAATGGCGATGGCGAGGGGAGCATTCTTCGAAGGCTGCTTCCAGTCAGTGGCTGCTCATGAATATATAAGGACCAGTAGAACTTACGTTGGGCATCTCTTCTGTGATATGCGTCACTCCATCAAGACCGCCAAGAGAGTACAAAGGGTTGACCAGACCAGTAATGAAGCAAATGGCATTGTTGTTCCACCCAGTCGTGTTGATCCAAGTCCTGAAAACGAATTCGGGATCACGGTGTGTTGGGGCGCACGCAACAACGGTAACCAGCACAACGAGCCAGCCGATCTGTAAGTAGAAGAGCGAGAATTTGTTGAGAGCTGGGATGATCTTGTTACCGAACATGACAACGCCAGCGGTAAGTAAGTTCAAGCCTTGGTAGACAATGAAAGTCTGCCAGGCCTTGATCTCGAGGTCGGATATGTACAGTGCGATCAATGCCATAAGGATCTGGGCGTAGATGATGTTGGTGGATGCAGTAGTGAAGATCCCTATGGACTGTCAATGGCCAAGACTCTGCCAATCGCAGGAGATGACTTACAGCCGAGAACGCTGAACCAACCAGTGAGGAAACTTAGAATACCAGTTGCTCTTCGTGGAGCTACAGCCGCAATCCAATGGTACATGCCGCCCTCGGTAGGGTAAGACGACACAAACTCAGCGAGTGAGGCTCCAAGGAAACATTGTAGAATTGTCACGAGGATGAAGCCGTAGATAACCGCACCAGGACCACCAGCGCCAATTTCTGTGATTAGACCAAGACCTAAACCCGTCCATGAGATAGTTGTCGTGGAAGCTAGACCGATCAGACTCAGGGTACTGAAATGTCGATTGAGCTCTTGGGTATGACCTGTTTGCAAGAGTCAGTATAACCGATTATTCTGATTGATAGTTGCGACCAGTTTGACTAACCCATTTGCGCCAGACGAAGCTCGTCGGCGTTTATCTCGGCTTTTGTCTCCGAAATATCCAGACTCCGCTTCATGCTGGATATACCTTGATCATCTGGTGCAGCCATTGTCGCTGAGCAAAAGTCGCGATTCTCTTTTCGTAATGTCACGATCGCAAATGTCAAATTATGAACCAGCCCTGCAGAAGTTTCATCATGGCTCCTGGGGTCACGCGAGATATAAGCATATTCATACCCTGGCGCGTTATCTTAAGTCTCGAACGATAGCTTATCGGGTAGTCGGCACAACGCTCACACGTTGTGTAAGCATTGTGATATGCAGATCCCCTGTTCAGAACGGGTCTATGTGACCCCATATTTCATGCCTCTCCAATCGCGGAGACAATGCGGATACAAGTGCGATGATACAGATGCACAATCAACGGCCAACTGCGGACCGGTTCGGCTAAAGCGCCGGTGAATGCCGTGATTAGATAGGATATCTTGAATCAAGAGATCGGTCTTGTGAGCCAGATAAGGCCGTAGTGTATGCGGGGTAACCAGCCCCTCCACATGGTTCATGTACTAGCATCGGGGAACCGAGCTAGGGTTATCATTGCGATACGTGGAAATTGGAAGGTCTGAACTCGAAGATATTGATCGGCAGACTCTCGCATGACATGATGCCGAACTCGGCTCTCATGGTAGAATGGGGTTAATATCTCGCGCAACTAGTCTCTACCTATGTATAATAGCATGGCTTATAACATGGCATGGCCTCCTCACACCTCTTCTTGTCTCTATTCACTCCTACAGGTTGAGACAAAGTTGCAGTCATGCGTTTCCCCTCCGTAATCAGCCTTGCAGCTCTTGCAGTCAGTCACGGAGATGCTGCTGGTAGCTATGTCAAGTCCATGTCGCCGAATGCGCAGCAGCTCTTCACTGAGTCAATGGAATGGATGGATACCTTCTACGATAAGAAAGCAGGCTACCTGTACGACTTCAGCGCTTCGGTGGCACTCCGCCATGAGACACGTAGTTCGGTCTGGTACGCCTTTGGTCTTTTGGCGAGAAATGAGGGGTCGGATGCTGCCGAAGCTGAGAAGATCATCAAAAACACCATTGATGCTCAGTACAAGGTCCCTGCTGATGAGTGGTATGTTGAATAGCCAACGGCACAACTAATTTCACTCTGACACTGTACCAGGTACGGTGACTATCAGCAAGAGCCAGAAGAGCCCTACGTTGGCAGTCCAGCTTATCCTGCCAAGATCTACGGTAGCTGGGATCCCAACTGGCGAGGTTTCGTTGGTACAACCCTGGTCATGTGTATGGAAGAGTTTCCTCACTTGCTCAGCAAGAGCACTCAGAATCTGATTCTACACTCCCTACATAACGCGACTAAGGGTGACGAGTATCGCTTCGGGCACCTCGACAAGACGAAGGACAACCTCTACCCCTCATACAGTAACCCTGTGAGTCTTTCTGGCCAAGTGCTTTCCGTTTCGTACGTTTTCTAACCGCGGTGATACCAGTCTATCATGCGTGCCTTCGTTTCTGGCTGGACCGGCCGCCGTCTCAATGACAGAAACATGACCATTGGTGGCGAGAAGTACGCTCAAGATATCGTTGATCTCTTCAACAAACACAACACCCTCTCCGAGTTCAACTCAGGCACCTACACCGGCGTGTCTCTTTTCGGTCTCATCTTGTGGAGCAAGTACTTACCCAAGGACTCAGTTATGACTAAGAACGGGCCACGAATGGTTGAGAGAACCTGGGATGCTGTTTCCCAGCTATGGCACCCTGGTATGAAGAACATAGCTGGTCCATGGGATCGAGCTTACGGTTACGATATGAACCGCTATCTCAGCTTAATGGCTTTGTGGTTCTGGACTTTGACTGGAAAAGAGAGCTCGTCTCTGACTTCGCACGTATGTGATCCGTGATTATGGCGGCTTCTGGATTACTGACGTAATGTATAGCCTCAAGTCATGTCGCACATGGCTGACTACGCATGGGCGCCTCTTTTCGCCGCTCTCGACAAGACACATCAGAAACTCATCCCGAAGAAGACGCTCCGCAAGCTCTCAAAGTTTCAGGGCGAGCATATCTTTACCGGAAGTGCTTACTATCCTCCCTTCGACACTGCATCGCGTAACATTACTACCTGGTTATCCGAGGATCTCACTATCGGCGCCGAGTCCTATGATGAGATTGTTATTGGTGGTCCATCTCAGTCTCAGGAGTCTTTCAACCCTGCGGTGGTGCAGTGGAATACTGGAAATGAGATCTCATTCATCTCTGTATGAGTTCCGAGTCTTGTCCAAGAAACCCAAAGCTAACGAGATCACAGCTATACCCAACCGAAATGGCTCTCCAGTCCCGCGTGAAACCCGGCAAGCTCAGTTTATCGTACCCCTACGGCAACGCCAGTTCTGTATTTACCTTTGTTGTTGGTACCTTTGAGAAGAAGCGTACTGTCGCTAGCTGGGCCGACATCCAAGGTCTGAAGGTGAAGGTCTCTGGCAACGTCAACTCGACATATGCCCTTTCCTTTGCTGGTGGCTACGGCGGAGCGGACAGTCTCATCCGGGATTTTGAGTTCTGGAATTTCACATACACGATGCCTTCCGACTTCCAGGGTGTGCCTTCTGTCGAGCTTGATTTCAAGCTCATTTAGATGCAGTCTGCAATAATGTCGCCTGATCAAAGGAGCTTGTATAGAAGAGCATCAATAATTAAATAATCATTGAGGCTAAATATCACGTAGTTAACATTTACTATAATGCAATATCGTGCCAATCTGTTGAGTCATTCTGCTTTTGTGTATTAATCGGTACTGGCTAAAGATTCGCTGAGCCTAGTTCAACAAACTCGAACTTGCTGCATACACAAGCCGGCGTCCCATATATCATCTTTCCAAGTATCCTATCATGCTCCACCACGATCCCAATACCATCCGGAACATTCTCATCATAAAGCAGCCCAGGAATTCTATAGACTTGGGCCACGTCTTGGGTAGGCTCCCCCCACATAACCAGTCGGAACACCGATCGCCGACCACAGATCTTACATCTGATCTGGCTAATACCTTCCATTGGAGTTTCGTACTCTCGCAGGAACCAGTCTGCTTCTCCAGCTGCAAGCTCCAGACGTGACTCTCGTGCGACCTTGCCTTGTTTGCTCAGCTTTAAGGCACTGATAATCTTCCTTGCAATCTCTAACCTCTGCTGAGTCACGTCTTGCCCTGGTTTGATGTCTAGCAACGGCCCGTACTTTTCTAAAAGTCCCAGTATCTTATCAAGATCATACCTGGCTGTTGAGTTGCAGACATCGCCAGGTTTTGCGTCTTTCCATTCCATGTTTAATGCTTTATGTTCGCTCCGAGGGAATATGCGTTCCATAGCCTCGCATAAAGCTTGTGGATCCTGGCCGCTAGCCCGGACTACCTTGGATAAGATATAGTCCACGACTGATTCCGCATCCCCTCCGAAGTCATAATACTCAAAGGTTTCAATGATACCGACCGTCTGAAGATGGGGCTGGATCTTGCCATCCCGAATGATTGGCTGAGACGTCGCTTTCCTATGACACCTGCCCATGTCCCAGAGCTTCCACGTTCCCGTCGAATATCCACGCAGCCATGGTGCTCGGGGGTCTATGTCTTCAGCTGGTGACGGGATGAACAATAGGGGAGAGTAATCGCCCTGCCGTAGCGCAAATGTCGCCAGAGAAAAGAAGTATACAAAGCGGTTCTCGATGAGGGCAAGAGGATCTTGTTCCGGTCGGAAGTCAAGCATCTTCCCTAAAGCCAAGAAGTAGTCTCTTGTGTACTGACACTTCCGATGGCCCAGAATTCCGATTGCCCACCCGAGAGTTCGGTGCATTTCGTGCTCATTCTTCCATGCTTCCATGTCTATCCATGAAGTCATCCGTTTTAAAGTCGTATTTTGGCTCCAAATGTCCTCTGTGACAATCGAATTACTTCTTTTCTTGACCCATTTCGAGTGCGCAGTATCTAGCTTATGGCATACATCCCTGGCATAGGCATCAGATAGCGTGTAGTCCTCCGTGAGAATGAGGACGTCATTGCTCTGAATGTACTCCAGTGTCACCCACATGCGGTCGAACCATCGAGACCGAATGATGGCCGCAAGGTCAGCAATGAACTTATCGTAGGGAGAGTCCTTGACCTGACCCGAGAGATGGGTTGCTCTGACATCGTCCAGATGGATCACTGTTTTCGCAGCATGGTTATATATCTCCGGTATCAAGAGGAGGAGCCGTTCCTGAATCTCAGGGCGCCATTGCGGAACGCTCAAGTAGTCATGCCAGACTTCGCAACCAGGAAATTTGGCTGTAAGCGCCAGGAGGGTTCTGGATGGAATTTGGTAAGCCAGCCTTGAAACTTCAATGCTCTCTAGACGAAGGTCCTGCGCAGTGGCCACCGCGGGGTGCCAGGCATGTGAAATTGGGACATAGTTGGTCCTTTTAGCCTTAATACAAGAGAGGTGTCTGTTGAAGATTCTCAGATTCCACGGCGATACTGGCTCCTGAGTGATATCAATGACAGACGGTTGTGGGTTGCTGTTTCCGGCAGCTATGGTTCGTATTGGGGGTTCGCCGTCAGGAAGGAATTGTTTTCCACACGATACGCAATCAGAGTCAAGGCCAGTGCCCCATATATATGCTAGAAATGAGGACTGGGGGGTCTGTCGCAATTCGCTGCCGACATGGAATGACACATTAGGCCCCGGTGGTATAGCTAAGGAAGCAGTGCTATCCTCACGTTTCCTCTTGAGATCTGTAGTACTTGATGTGATGTTGAGAGAAGTTGGGCCACTGGCAATGCCATTGGCAAGGTTCTTGCTCATGTCAAGTGCATTGAGTATGATTCAAAGAAAGAGCTTAATAGGGCTAGCTGCTGGGCGGGCTGAGCCAATAAGGCGACTTGGCATGGGAAAGCGGCCGGCCAATGTAAAATTCCAACTGAAGCCAGTTTATCACAGGCCTATTCAAGCCTGTTGAGACAATAGGCTAATGGCGCTGAATGGAGCATGATAACGAGGTATGGTGTAGTAAGAGATGAAGATGGGCTAGCTGAAGTCATATTAATTTGGTGGCTGGCTTGAGATAAGAAAAGTCGCGCTAAGATAAGCATACTCAGGCCATGTCTCACACCAATCTCATGTGCAGGGCGGAGCACGAGAGCATTATTCAGTCAACCAATGCGCTTTCCAACAACAGTTCAAAAGCAAAGTGATTCCTTGAAATGAAACCGCTTCTAAAATTTCCAATGACCAACTACGCTGCTGGCTTGACTATTCGCCTGATGTCCAAATCTCAAATTCAGATAGGCCCCATCCAACACCAGACCCAGCATTAGGTGCCTCAACGCGCAGCTGAGAAGTCAATATGGAAGGGAAAACGATCTTGGTCTCAGCGTTTGAACTGGTTGGCATGGGACTGCGATCTTGGTCGGGGATTGTTACCCACTCATTGCCTGTCCAATACTGAAGATCGTAACTGGAAGGGATCCGAACACCATCAGAGTCGTCGTAGAAGAATAATCGCACATTATCGACAGCTCGATCCTTGCGTAAGTCGACTACGAACTCATCTTTCGAATTTGGACTATTATACGAAGTCCAGCGGCTGTTTTGTGGAATCCCTGTTCGGAAGATCATTCCGTTGATGGCCCGCATGGGATCATCAACCGGAGAAGTATATGAAGCAAAAGCGATGGGAAGTTTAGGGTCTCGCTGGCTATTTGCTGCGATGTTCATTCGAGAGGAAACTGGTGTTGGGACAGACGAACCGACATCAACCTTTATAAGACCTATTGTTTCGCGACTCCCAGCAAGCTGGCCATCAACGTAAACTTGTAAGCCTTCGCCTCGGTTGTAGACCGAACCTGTGATGTCCCATAGGACAGTGATAGAATGGCCGTGATACGCCACATTCTCGACCGCGAAGTAGTCCCAGTTTGAAGGGGTCAAAGGATTAACAACTATTGTTTCACCACACTGGGCTCGAATCCCTATCAGGCCAGCCAATACATTATCAACAAAGCTCGAGTGGTTATAATCTTCGCTGTGATTGTAGCCATCATACATCCATCGGTCTTCATCAGGATGATGAGCCTCAGCGACGTATGGTTGCCCATTTTTGTATTGCGTTCGAGCGTATCGTTGCAGCATCTGGTAGTAGTCCTCGGAAGTGATGTAATTCTGCGCTGGATAATCGTGGAGGAGATTTTCAACCGCACTTAGAGTCTGCGAGGTTGCAAATGGCCATGAAGGACCGTCCCAACGGCAACAATTGTCTGCCTCATGCATGAACCACTGACTTCTCCGCTCAGCTGTAGTTGGACCAAAGTCTGATAAGAATCCTTGGGGGTCTTTGAGCTGGGAGAAGGCGGCGAGTTGGGACTCATCGCACGGCATCTCAAACATCCAAGGAAGATAGCCCATAATTTCTCTTGTACCCAACAAAGAGCCGGAAGGGTTATCGTCACGGGCTTGGTGCTTGTAGAAGTTACTCTCGTCATCCCATAAATGCTTTTGCATGGCGATTCGCAGACTTTCTGCCCGGCTTCGGTATTCATTCTCGAGATCAGAGTCTCCACCCAAAGCAGCCACTCTTGCTATGGCAATGGCATCTCCATACTGATATGAATTGATCGTTGGCCGAAAGCCGGCACCTCCATGATAGGGATCACTAGACTCGTAAGAAGCAGCCGTATACTCCGTAGCATCCCAGACGGGTACCTGCCAATACAGGCCTAGAGAGCTGGAATATTGGTTATCCCAACCTCGATACTGCTTCACCAGGTTTGCAAGCTGTCCAACAACAAATTTTTTATCTCCTGTGACCAAGTACTGTTTCCATAACGCTGTGGCAGCCCAGAAGCTGTACTCATGCGCCCAGTCGGAGGTATCTTTGTTGACATCGTCTCTCATTGGTTTGGGGAACTGGCCTGGTCCACTGAGCCAATACTTTGCGATGTCTTGACCATATCTCGTATCACGTATCCACCGACCTTCGGTGATATGATGACCCACAGCAGCCACGATACCACCATACGGTGCGCCATAGCTGACGGGATTCAAGAACTCACTGGCCATGTAACCATACTCTGTTCCAGTATAGACAAGGTGTTCTTTGTAGGTCTGCCAGCGATAGTAGTATACCTCCTGGATCTGTTTATCGGGCATGTTTAGCAGGGGAATGTTCTTCTCGAACCATGGCTGATCTTCTATACCTTTCAGAAGCAGGTCCCGATCGAGAATGGCAGTCCTGCCTGCAGACGACGACATGACGCGTAGGAAGCAAAATAGTAGCCTCGTTACATTAGTTCTGATAGTAGACCTCCGTGACTGCAGAATAGCATGAAGCTTGGGGAAATCCATTCGACGGCAGTAAAGTTACGTGCCAAAGCTACAGCTGATGTTGACGTCACATGCTTCAGTGCTTATTTTATAGTGGAAACGCCACATACCAGTACGAGGGTTCCGTGATTCAACGTGGCATATTTCAACAGAATTTGTCTAATTCATGGAGCAAGGCATGAACGGTTATTCTCTAGCCCTTCTAGAACACGCAATCTATAATCCATCTGATAATACAACATCTCTCATTCAGGATAAAGTCAAGTAACGTAACTCGCGTGGTTCTTAGGGCTGCTCGTTAGTATCTGTGGCGCTCGACCATTAAATCACTAGCTATTACAAGCTTAGCTGGCATTCCAATCTCTATTAGCAGCCACACATCAAGAAGTAACGATCAGGTGATGAGCTACACCTTTCCGTTTTAGAGTGCAAGGAGGGGTTCCTTACTACTTGCGTCACGATGCTTTCCTTTAGCCACCAGACAGTTTCCACCCAAGCCTGAAGGCCTAGACCCTAGAGGACATCAGAAGGTGAAGCTTGCAGACCTGTATAAGCGCTAGTTGCCAAATGGGCTAATGTCTTAACTAACTCTAAGCTCAAGCAAGCCATCGTCCAATCATAAAACGTGTTGGGGCTGTGCTCTTCGAACCAGAGCGAATGCGAACTCGGTCACCCCATACGCCACGTTGCTATTGTTGGACACGCATGCTAGCCATAGCTCGTGTCAAAAACGTCTTTTGCGCAAAGCCTAGATCGCTCAAACCCGTAGCTTCACTAATGACGTTGTCAATTTGACTCCACGCGCAACCCACAATGCTACTATGGATACGACTGACGATAATGGAGTCTGTTGCGTGAAACGTAACAATCGTTTGTTGGAGTAATCGTTCTTTTGGGGCAGATGAAGCAAGGTAAGTTGACATTGCTGGCCATTATATAACATGGAGTCCCATTCGTGAAACCGAAGACATCACCAACAACCCATCACTTCCTCAATAACTTCCACAGCCATGTCTCCTCAACTTGAGACAGTTCTTTCGCTCAATGATTCAGTGTCTGATCTTTCTTTACAGAGAGTGTCACACTGTGATATAAACGCCCAAGAATCGTTAGGTGGGAAGACAGAGAATATGTCGGTTACTCTACCTCCAGTCACGCTGCCAGATCAAAAGGGCTCAGAAATGACACGAGACCTTCGATGTAAGTGCTCTGGCTCGCCATCTGTCAGGCACCAGTACTAATGCTCGTCAGACAAACACGCTTCCACTTACCGAAGAATCTTCGCGTTCATCTTCATCACCAACTTGGCAGTATTCATTGCCCTTCTCGTTACCTCGAAAGCCTCCATCTTGTCAAGAGATGCCGCCAGTGCAGCTTCTGCAAACCTCATGGTATGCATCCTGTTTCGGCAAGAAGAATTCGTGAACCTTTGCTACGAAATCGTCGTGCTGGCTCCTCATTCGTGGCCGCTTTCCATTCGAAAACGTCTGGCCAAGGTCTTCCACTATGGAGGTTTCCATAGTGGCGCTGGAGTCGCTGCTACTGCGTGGTACATGGCCTATACCATCCTAGCTACTCAAGAATGGGCCGAGGACAGAAAAGAGTACAGACTCGTCAACATGATAAGCGGTTGGATTGTGGTTGCCATGTTCTTCATCATTCTCATCGCAGCTTATCCCAGCATCCGAAGAAAGTTCCACGATCATTTCGAAGCTTTCCATCGATTTGCTGGTTGGGTATCACTGCTCGCCTTCTGGGTACACAACATTGTATCAGCTCGTGTTACGGCACATGAGTGGAACAAGTCTATCGCTTATGCCCTCGTGCGATCCCCCAACTTCTGGTGTATCTGTGTTACGACCTCATGCACGGTCGCATCATGGTCCCGACTACGCCGCCGGGTTGTGTACCCCGAGAAGCTGAGCGATCACGCCACTCGTCTTCACTTCAAGTACCGAGGAATGAAACCATTCTACGGTCTCAAGATCAGCGACAAGCCCATGACAGAATGGCATGCATTTGCTACTATTCCTGATATCGAGCCAGAGTCTGGCAAAGTTGAAGGTTTTAGTGTTGTTGTTTCCAATGCCGGAGATTTCACCAAGAAGCAGATTATGAATGACAGCGAGCGAAAACTCTGGGTTCGTGGTGCGCCTCTTCATGGACTTCTATATACATCAAAGCTCTTTCGTCGAATCGTCATTGTCGCGACTGGATCTGGTATCGGGCCTTGTCTTTCTCTTCTCCACGCCGATGAGACCCCTCGCCGTGTCCTCTGGTCTACTCGCGATCCTGAGAAGACCTACGGACCAACAGTTGTCGGCGCAGTTCAGCGAGCTGATCCAAATGCAGTCATCTGGAACACCACTGAGCGAGGTTATCCTGATATTGTCCGTGAGACTTACCAACTTGTGGTGGAGTCTAATGCAGAGGCGGTGTATATCATCTCGAACCCCAAGGTCACTGAAAAGGTTGTCTTTGGCATGCAAACACGGGGTGTCCCAGCATATGGAGCCATCTTTGACTCTTAGACGCTTACACATCGGGAATTGGGGTGCTTTTGTTTGAGTTTTAGAAAGTCGGTGGCTTTTGCATAGACTATAGATTATCAAAGACACGAGGCCAAAATAGATTTCAAGGTTACTAGAAGATCAATAATTACATTGCGTGAGCACGCCTCCTAAAATTTAACACATATATCTCTTAGACCCCCAAAGACAGAGACTAGTGAATCTCAAACGACAGGTATCAAGGGGCTGGCCCCAGGTCTAAGAAGTCATCCCACGATCATATCTTCTCCCCCATATACTAATACATTTAGATATTGATCCCGGCGGCGCTAAATGGGGCTCTTCCCTGCGGATATAAAAAAAACGTCTTTTTAGCATCAGTCTAGTAGTAGTGGTACCTAAGTACTAATAGATCCAGACTGAACACAACTAATACGCCAACTCCAGTGTCGACGAGAGAAACGAGACTCAAACGCCTGATAAAATCTTATCCACTTTGCATTTTATAGTTTATTTATTCGGCTTCCTTCCCCAGACAACGTAAAGAAGCATATAGGCATGAATGCGCGGGTTCACGAGATCTCGCCGAACATCAATTAGAGACACCTATAAGCAAGTTAGTAGTTGAAAGCATCGTCTGGAACAGCAGTATAGCATGCTGGGCTATATGGCTAGCTTACCTCAATCTGAGCACTGGTCCGTTCGAAGGCCTTATTCAAGAGCTGATAAGAGAACCCAGATAGTCCATCGAGCATGTGATCAGCCCACATCCATCCCACTTGCTTGAGCCGTGGGTCCTTGGCCCAGCCGTTGATAGGCATCTTGATGATACGTTCGTGGACATCTACAAAACCAACCCGCTGGTAGATCTCTTTGAGCTTTTTGCCAAAGATAGCTGGGCGCTCTAGCTTATCCGCCGCCTCTATCAAGTCATTGCACCATGTCGAAACTGGGCCTTGAGGATCAAGTGTGTCGTCGTCGCACAGGGGAATGCAGTCCGTCTCTTGGGACTCAAACCAACCGCCGGGCTCAAGCGCATTGAAGGCTTGCTGGGCTATCTGCGTCTCAAAATCGGACCAGCAACCAGAAGTACTACGCGTGTGAATATAATCGAACTTGTGATTGAACATCCACTCGTCGCTTCTGTTGTGTCTTGATCAGAACACTTTGCGGATATGGCGGAAATGGCAGAAAGGAACTTACGAGTCTTCCACGTAGAAGTAGACATTTGGAGGCACATCGTTTGGTTGAATGGGAGACAGGTCTGTGCCGATAATTGTAGCGTTAGGGAAGATATCACCCATCTGGATAGCCCAGTCGCCTATCCCTGTCGCGATATCGAGAATATTCTTTGGTGGCCTTCTAGTAGAGAGCGGTGCCAGGTACAGCTTGCCTTTCATAATCATCTTATAGCACTCGCCCATAATTCCGAGTCTCTCTTGCTCTGGATTGTCATTAGGGAACAGATATGCTATAAGGTAGTGAACGGTCAGTCAAATGTTGTAAAACTGCAAAGGAATCTGGGTTGCTTACATCCAGCACGATAAGCATGATAAGTTCGGCCAAACTCCTCGGGAAACGTCTGCACACTATCGGTCAAAGAAGCCGAATCATCCCAATCCTCGACCTGGATAAAACTCGACGTCGCTGATGAGGCATGTTCTGCTGAAGACGCCGATCTGGCCGCAGACTGAGCCTGAGACTGAGACGAGAGAAAAACACACTAAGTCAGCTCGCTGCAACGTGCTCTTGACATGGGACAAGCTTAGCCTACATTAGCTCCCAAGGGAACACCGTCTGTCGCCCTCAAGTCAGTCATCGAGGGGCAGTTGAAAGTGAATTCCCCACTTCGGGCATTGACCTCGTTTCCACCGCGGGCATCTCGGTCTTGGCCCTCCAGCGGCTGTTGGCTCTGTTGGTCCATCATCCAGCCCATGTATCGACACGACGACGTGGTCGTGTATATGTTGGTTGGCTCGGTTTGATATGGGAAGAAATTTGATCATAATGCGGCTCGGGCCCTTTGGGCAAATCGTGGTGGTTGGCGAAGAGACTAGTGGCTGACTGGAAATTAATTCCTCCTTTTCCGATGTTAGCGTCAATATTTCTTCTGCAAACAGCCATTTCGCGCAGCGACAAGAGCAGCTCAGCCTTGAAAGAGATTAGCTCTTGTAAAAAAGCATTTCCTACGAAAAGTAAATACTGCAACTAGTTAGCATACAGAGTTTCTATGTCAGGATAAGTAAAACTGCCAGATTAAACTCTCACTAAGAGATATAGTAGGAGTCCTCTATAGATTAAACTGCTACCCAAATGTCTTGCATGTTATTCGTCCCGCTTGGCCGGGAATTCTACCGGTTCCGTGGCTCTGGTAATGTCTTGTCACACTTGGTCCATGTCCCTGGTACTTGAGACGAACACGTCACGCAAAAATGAGAGGGGGGACCCGACGGTCTCGGATTGGCCCGGCTTCGACGGAGCATGGACCATCCTCTTAAGACCTGTTCGTGAGGCCTGGTGTGGATGCATGCTTCGGCTGTTACCGTACCCTCAAGGATGCTTCTGCACTTCACAACCTACACGCTCAGAAAATGGCGCAAACCGTTGCCTACACATGATAGAACACCTGACCTGTTGATCAAAACAAGTCTGAGATCACCAATTGCAAGAATGGTGGAATGGCAGACTGTAAAAGATGCTCTGTACTAACAGCCCCCGCTTCGCTTCAGGGTAGTCAAGTTGCTTGATCAGAGTGGCGATCTAAAGTCGCCGCTATAGCTTTAGATATGGTTACCTCCAGTAACTCCTGCTTACTGAGACTGGTCATATCACGAGTGTTCTAGACACGCTAAGAAAATGATCTAGACATGCGTGACAGCGTGGCCCGCTACGCTTCTGGCAGCAACCGGGCAAACCTCCCACATATGGCTCAAGGTGCGCTCCATCCTGGCTTCGCTTGTACCAAAGGTCCATACGAGATCATCAACATACAGCCAGTAGCGGCATTTATTCCTTGCAAACTTAGCAATACAACAGAACAGAAGGGAGCCGATTATAGTCTTCTTTGATACGTGTCATTTGAATGATGTATGTCGTGGAATATGATACGATTCCAAATACCGAGGGCCGGGAATATCACCAGAATAAAAGAGGGTTTAGCTGGCCGAGCTATCTAGGCCAGATAAAGGAATTCCTGTCCGTGCCCAGGTCCTAAAACTCATCGTTCTCAGCCACTATTCTCTACTTTGCTTTTCAGTTCAGATCGACTATCCGTTTGCAGTCCACTTCATGCTCAATTATACCTTCCGCTATGGCATCCTCCGACGATCAGTGTGAGGTACCCGAGCTGCTTACCCGCTTTACTAGCTGGAAGCATCCTCAGACGGCCCACATATTCCAGTACTCTAGACAGAGCTGTGACCGCTCACTCAAGGAAGTCTCTCAAAATGAAGTTATCTCGCGCAATGGCGAATTTGCCGCATGCGGAGGTCTCTACGGATGCTGGGTCTACCCCGGTGGCGACGCTGAGAGGATTAAAGTCGTTGCCGACTTTTATTCAGCCTGGGTCTTTCTAGATGATCTTATCGATAATAGCATTGATATGAAGTATACACGCGATGTGCTTGACGACATCAAGGCCCGGATAACAAATCCCTCCAAGGGCGATCAAGGCCTTGACCATTTGTTCAGGCTTTGGAGGCACGAGGGCTGGAACAGCGAACTCCTCCAGCTTGCAAAGGCCGAGATAGATCTCTGGCTCCATTGTACCCAGGCTCTCCGTAAGATTGAAGTGGAACAAGAACCGGTGTCTTTGGAGGAATACTTGACCTACAGGCAAACCAACGCCGCTATGGGTCTCATGAATATCATCATGCCATTCACGAGGCCAGATCTTACCGATGACTTCCTTCGTCTGCGCAAATGGTCGCCAGAAACCCTGAACAACATTTTCAGCTTCAGTGGCCGAAACATGGGCGTTATTCTCGACCTCTACAAGCTCAATGCGCACCATGCCCAGATCACTGAATACAGCCACATCGCCGCAATTGTTCAGCAGAATTCCGACACCCGCATGGACTTCCAGCAGGCTGTTGATCGCTCAGCTGAGATTTTTCATGAGTATGATGACAAGCTTGCCGCCGAGTTCGCAAAGGTGGCTGCCTTGAGCCCCCGACTCGCCAAAGCTATAGAGGATGTTCACGCCGGTAGCATCGCTTGGCTCAACTTCATGCGCGGTCGCAGATACGTCAAGAAGACCCAGTCACGACGTCGCGGCTATGGCGCAATCATCGCTGCGATCATCATCTGTGGACTCCTCCTGGCTGTTGTTCTTATCCTCTGGCAATGGCCTTCTTTGTGGTCTCATTATATTCCGATTGGAGGCAGACAAATTTTTGCGGACATGTAATCCAATACACGCGATTGCGAAACCATGGTAGAGGATATTTCATTTTTACTTTCATTTTATTTCACGATATATAACGACACTGGGCGGCTAGCGAGACTGAATTAGTTTACTGAAGTTTGCATTAAATATCACATGTTCATACCGAGGTCGATCAAATCTGCAGGGGTGAAAACGTGACATGTCAAGTGCTTCTTCTGAGACCCTAAGATAAAATATTACAGAGGTCATTTTCAATTATCACTAATTCGCTAGGTAGCATATAAAATCATGGTTTCAAGATAAATAGAGAATCATAAAATTAAGCAAAAATTGCTTTGCTTGACATTTACGATTTATATGCAATGTTGGATGTCTATGGGCAACTTGGCTTACCGAATAGCTTTGAGTACCGCCCAAAACGGCTGCTTGTCCCACAGCATGTACGCTTTCTGTTTAGTAGTCCAGCCTCTGCTTTCCGGCACCGACTCAATGTCAAAATTGTAGACGAGGCGCGCCAATGCCAGGCGTGTTTCAGCCCAGGCGAGACTATAAAATAATCAGCTCCACGATCGGATGATGGTTAAGATAGGGACACTTACTTGCGACCAGGGCAATTTCCGTGCCCCAAACCAAATGGCTGGAACGCATCAAAACGGTCTTCAGAGAATTCGGGGTCCTTCACGAAACGCTCGGGATGATATTCGAGAGCCTTCTTAAAATGTTGCTCCGAGCGATTGGTGGCCCACGAAGCAACAGCGACGACCGTCTGACTCGATCAGCTTTTATAGATAAGAAGCAGACGCGTTCTTAACTCACATTCTCTGGCACAGCATGGCCAGCGATAACTGCACCGCCATGGGGGACGACTCTTGGTAATGCAGGCGGGACTGCAGGAAAACATCGCAGGGCCTCGTTCAAGCAGGCAGCGAGGTAGGGCAGTTGGTTGACAGATACTATGGTGATATCTTCCTCGTTCTTGAAAGTTGATCGAACTTCCTCAGATAGTTTCTGTAGTTTGGCTGGATTGTCACTCAGCAGAGAGACTGCGGCTACCAACAGGGTGACAGAGCTCTCAGAGCCTGCTGTGATCAATATCGTAGCATTCTCCATAAGCTGAGCAAATGTCTTTAATAGCATTCACATTAGCACACCAATCGCAAAATGACAAGAAATGGTGATGGACGTACCAGAGGCGGCTTTCGGTCAAGAAGGGGTTGGAACATATCCAATCTTGGCTTCTCCACCTTGATGCGTGCCTCAACCTTTTCCCTCGTGAGGTGTTCGTGCAGTATCTTGCCCCTCAGAAGGGAACTACCAGACAAGACATGGACAATTCGTTGGAGTCCCAGGTACATCAACACCTGCATGATGGCAAACTCCCTCACATTCTGACTCACAGCTTTGACCCAAGGATGGTATTGCTCAGATTCAAGGCCCCCAAAGTCAGATCCAAATCCAAGATTTCCGATGATATCGAAAGTGTAGTGGTTAAACCACTCACGCAGATTGACAGGCTTTCCGTCTTTCGAAGCTTCTGTCAATTTGCGGATGAGTGTGTCTGTATATCCTTGGATAATGGGCTCCTGGAACTGGAGCGATCGTTCTGAGAAGGCCGGTAAGAGCTGCCGCTTCATAGAGTCATGATACGGCCTATCTAACGAGACAAAGGTCTCTGGAGCGCTGGGACCAGCCCACTGGTAGAATCTGTCATATCTGGCGAAATCACCAAGCCGAGCTGAGCCTCCATGGGCGACATAGATGTCTCTCCATGCTTCCGAGTCAATGAAAGACAGCTCGTTAGGCCGGATGCGCACAACAGGGCCATATTGCTTGTGCAGACGTTCAGTCTCGAACAAAAGCTCTCCACGCAAGAACTTGTAGTGACGGTACAATGGGGAAGCCCGACAGAGAAGCGGACCAGGAAAGTTACGTAGCGGGTGCAGGAAGATGTTGTACACCACGTATCCAATACAGAGGACTGTCGTCTAGGCGATAATTAGCTTAGAACGTAGAGGAAAAGCCGTGGTGTCTGAGACATACAGCGGCAACGCCTCCAGCTAGAATCGAGACACTAAGCATGGTGGCTACAATGAAGCAATGCTTTTACTGGCGATAGCATGAGAACGAGAACAGTAGATCATCCAGCTAACCGATCTTGGTGAGGTTTTATTGAACTGCAATCGGAACTCATGGAAAGCAATGTAATCCCCGCTTCCCCATTACATGTCTAGCGCGTTTTTAACGTTGTCAACATCATTTACTGAGATTCTCTTATCATTTATGACTAGACAAGGGCTGACTCTCCAAAGACTGATCTTACGAACTCAACAGCCGATGTGTGCATTTACAAATACGTGGCTCGCTATTAGAGGCTGGGGCCATTTTGGTGTGAGTGGGTATGCAAGGGATGACCATCATGCATAATAAACAGGATATGGAAAAGCTTAGAAGTAAGACTTCGAGTGGTCTCCACTTCCCGCAAGAGCCCAATAAACCAGCAAGGGTAAGAAGAATCGGAAATAAGTTCTGTTTTGGGACAAGACTGTATCTAAGTTAAATTGACCACGGACATTGGAGAAATAGCAGTCTGATATAAAAGGCCTATGTACGGTGTCTAGCTGCTGTATTTCTACTGAACCTTAGCGGCGGCGGCTAATAGTGTTCAAGGTAGAGGTGTAGGAGGGCTTCTTCTGGAAGTTGTCGTTCCAAAGGAGAGCAGATCCCTCACCGGGGAAAGTTCCGGGGACCCAAGAGTACTTATCAGAGATACCCTGCGAGCGATTAGCACGAAAGAAATCAAGCATGTGAAGCGAGAAACATACCCAAACGGTGATACCAACGCATCGCTTAACATCCATGCAGGAGCCAACGATTCTGGCATATGCATCGGCATTGCTCTGGAGCTTCTGCTGGGTAGCAGGAGTGTTCATGCGAATGTCCAGCTCAGTGTAGGCGACGTCGACGCCCAGATCCGCGAGGCCCTGGAGGACGGAAGCCAGCTTGGCTCGCGAAGGGGTAGGGGTGCTTTGGGTAGGAGTGCTCTCGCTGGTCATGTGAGCCTGCAGACCGATGCCGTCGATGCGGAGACCGTAGGACTTGACGAGTCTGGCGATGCGCTTGGCTCCCTCGGTCTTGGCGTTGCCGTACTCGAGGTTGTAGTCGTTGTAGTAGAGCTTGGTAGTGGGGTCTGCTGCCAGGGCCATGCGGAAGGCGATGGGGATGTAGGCCTCGCCAATGACGCGGAGGAAGACGCTGTCACGGTAGGTTCCATCCTCGTTGAGAGCTGGATGCTTGGTTAGTCTTCCCTAAGTATCGAAGAGCCTCATCATGAAAGTCAAACTCACCCTCGTTGACCACGTCCCAGTGAGTGCACTTTCCCCGGTAACGTCCCATGACAGCGTTGATGTGATCTCTCATCACAGCCTGCAGAGTCTGGTTGTTCCAGTTGCCGTTAGCAACCCACGATGGGAGCTGGCTGTGCCAAACAAGAGTATGGCAACGCAGCTCGTAGCCTCGTGAGGTGGCGGCGGCAGCGTGCTGGTCAGCGGGACCCCAGTTGAACTGGCCGCGGTTGGGCTGGATGGCCTCCCACTTCATGGCGTTCTCGGGGGTGATGGAGCCAATCTCATTCTTGTTGTTGATGATGTTGGTCTCTCCCTGGTCATTGCGCACGGTGAGAGCAGTGCCGAAGTACTGCTTGCCAGCGGCCTTCATGGCAGCGTGGAGGCCAGTGGCCTGTCGTGCCTCAACATCACTGGTTGTTGTGAGCGATGCTATTGCCATTCTCATAGTATATGACTTACGGAACGGGGTTGGCAACGGCGAAGCCATTGAAAGCAGCCAAAGCGATTGTTGGGATGAGACTGAAACGCATCTTTGCAGCTGGTGATGGTGACTCAAGAACGAGACTTAGACTTGTCTGCGATGAACCAGAACATCTCTCTAGATCCAGCGATTCATCTCATATTATATATCGAGACTGTTCATGATGTCAATTACCTAATGTTTCCCGGCTAAATCGATGTCTTGGTCGTTTCACATCTCGCGGCACTTTCTCTTATCCTAGATGGCTAAAACCTGGTCCGGGGTTATTAGCCGGCTCGGCATAGCCAAATCAGCAGACTGAAAACGTGTTTCTGTGCAATCTTATGCCAGTATTTGTTTGTTCCTTGCATGAATACGGTAGATTAAACAAAGTAGACTATGCTTGATGTCAGCCAAGACCTAGGAAACGCGTACAAGACTTGGATACATGCTCAAATACAGGTCAAATTCGTGCAAAACAACGAGCTTGTAATATAACAACTGGTCTACCTGTAGTACAGAAGAGCGATAGCACCCCTTCCGTAACTGCTGTCTCTTAATCATCTATCAGTGTATTGATTCTCCCCGGATAATGGCCTCGACACAAACGCCATGAGAGCCGAGGCTAGCTGAAGTGAAAGCCATGAATTCTAGATGCCAAGTGACCCTTCAATTACAGGCTAATAGCAACATCCTTGACTCCCCACAACAGACCAGATCATGTCCGGGGTATGATCATAAGACTTTGAAGCTTAATTGTTATTGATGCGGTATTCGGATCGCGCCTGGGGATGAATACGATGATCGACGCGGAGCGTGAGCCTCCGACTGCCGAATTCGTGTCTGGTGAGTGTGGGGAATTTACCGTGAATAACCGGCTGAACGGTTAGCGTTGGCAGCATGGCCAATTAGGCTGTCGGCTGCTATTATGTCAGCTTTTTCCATCGAGCGGTGAGCGCGTCGACGCGTTGAGGAACGCGTTAGATATAGGGTATGACGATAATAATTATGTTAGAACAGCTGTGTTCTTTTGTGAATAAACAACTCATCTAGATATTGACAGGAAAAAAGAAATAAAATACATTAAAGACATTTACATGGAACCGAATCATTAATCAACCCTCTCGTGCTGAAACTTTGGCAAGCTCAGCAAGAAAATAATCCACCAAGTCAGCAACCTTCGTAGATTCTCTCTCAAACAGTGCTTTATCGCCACTCGCAGAGACAGTGACATCACCACTCTCGCTAACGATGACATTAAAGAAGAAATGGTGATCAGGCAAATGAGCAATGCCAAGTCTGTCAATGGTAGAAGCCATAGATGACGGCTCTGTAGCGGTGAAGTAGTCAGAAGCGAGTGGCTCAGGGAGCCTATACCTCTCCAAAGCCTTCGGCCTGTCTGTGGAATCCCCGTTCTGAGATGCCACATGATCGCGTCGATGGATGATGTTCAAGTGCGAATTGAACTTGGGACTCAACTCCCGAACACCATCGGTCTGGCTGAAGCAGTTGAGCTGCGCGAGATGGTCCTGGATGAAGCCGAGTAGCTCTTCAGTCGATGACTCCAAGTCAATAGAGAATGGCGTCACAGAAAGAGTTGGGGTACTCGCAGCAGTCAGATCGAGGGTTTGAGTCCCATCAGGCGATGATAGAGATCGAGAAGCATGGTTGAGACCAAAGGTAGGCTTGGTTCGTTGGGTGAAGTGCTGCAGCGTCCTTGCGTAGGACAGAATAAAAGCTGCAGAGACTTCTGAGCTACTCTTCTGCAACAGCGACTTGATGCTATTCTGAGGAGCGATGGTGGAGCTTGTCTTAAACTGCGGGCCATGCGCTGATAGAACAATACAATCAGCGTTGTGACCCAACACTGTTTCTTGAGCACCGGAAAGATGACGCCGCCAGTATGCTTGCTCTGCGCCTGGTTGTCTGATCTCTCGAATACTCTGGATAGCTTGTTCTAGTGACTGACGAGTCTCTTGGATCTCCTCCCCGCTGAGAAGATCGCTGAGGTCCTTTTCGATCATTTTGATACTCCACGCGTCGTAGAGTGCATGATGGAGTCTCAAGACAACTGCTTTACCATCTGCGGCTTCTAAGAAAGAGAGATGGACAGGAGGCTCTTTGAAGTCTGATGCAATGGTGTTTTCCTCGCTCACATGATCCGCGATCAGCTCCTCGACGGCCTTCGACGTGTCTGACAAGGCTCTGAAGCGCGGTCGGGCTGACCACTGCTCTGACAGAGTGACTTGGTACAGTTCGAGAGGCGTCGCTCCTGTTGCAAAGGTAGTTCGAAGGACATCGTGAGTCTTGACAAGCTCAGCCCAGCAGGTCGCGAGATGTTCCTGTTCGATAACCTCAGAGAGCCTGTAAACCCATGGGGCTTCAAAGAACCTCTTGCCGTTGTGCAGCCAAAGCTCGAGATGGGAGCGCTGACCGGGTAAAGCAGGGACGATAGACTTGATAAGATGTTCCGGCTGTCCAAAGGCCTTGGCTATCGCTGACTTCAAGCCTTCTCGAAGAGGCTCCGGTTGATGCCGGGCGCCATTTTTCGTTGGCTTGCGCGAAGAGGTTGGGCGGGTGATGATGTCGCGAACGCTAGCACCCTTCATGATCTCAAAGACACTGACGCTAAGTCCAAGTTGCTGTTTCAGAAGCTTCGATAGTCGAATGGCCAATATCGAGTCCAGGCCAACACTAATCAGTCTCGTGCTGTAACCAATCTTCCTTCCACCTCTCCTTGTACCGACAACCGTCTCGACAAGCTTCAATGCTGCATCGGCTGTTGGAGTCGAGCCATTCATATCAGGCTCCGTCGCATCGATCTTTGACTCTTGAGGTGGCGTGTTGTTGACTGTGTTGAGGGACTTGGTGTCAACGACAGGCACGTCTAGCCCATGAAGAACGTGGTCCAAGGCTGCATTCAGGCTCTTTCCCAGCGAAACAACCCGCTCGTGGGGCAACTTGGCCCTCAGCTTACCATTGAGGACATTGTCCCTGATATGGAAGCTCACGATCAGAGGGTAGTCGTCATAGGCTGGCCCAGTCGCGTCACTAGCTCCAACCTGCACGGACTTGAACAGATTTTCCGAGTCATCGCTGGCATTTGAAGACCCAAGAATTCCGTCAAATACGAATAGACTCTGGAAGAGGGCTGCTGGTGCATCTGACATCTCATGTCCTGATCTCCAGAGCGTCTGGATCTTCCTCAGTGAGGCCATTGAATTGATGCCTCTGGCATTGTCGATCTGCTTCTGTACAATTTTCAAGGCCTGCGAGATATTGATGCAACTGTTAGGGCGCCCCAACTTCGCTCTCATGGGCAGCGTATTGATAGCGGGGCCAACGACGGCAACATCGTCATCGGCATCCATCGAAACAACTTCTCCGTATACAACGTCAGCTTGTCTGTAGAGGGACTCGCACAAGACCTTGATCCAGGACAATTGAAGTGCTGCTTTGATGGTCACGCCGAGATCTTGGCATTTAGACTGGAGAAGCGACAATTTGCTCGTGTCCAAACTGAAATGGACAGCAGATGATGCTTTGAGATCATCACTGGGGAAGTCGAGGGGTGTATACGTGTAGTCGCGAACGGAATCTGCCCAATAGGCAATTGAGGCCCGCTGTGAAGAGGCGACAATCCTCGCAAACGGCCTGTACAGATGCTTGGGCTCGTCGACGCCATCAGTGAGGTCATTGTTGAGACGTCGACGGTAGTGGTCTTGGAGGATACTCCAGACAGACTGGATAGATGTTGCATCATAGAGAGAATGATGAATGCGCAAATGTACTCGACCGGGCACTGTTGTTTGAACCTCCCAGATAACCCGGTCGCTTTGCTCCGTGGGTGATACGATACCAACCCACGGCGACTCATCATCATCAGTGAAAATGAATCGGGTCCTGAGGATCTCACATGCTTGAACCGTGTCTTTGACAGCAGCGAAAAACTTGTCAAGACCGGGTGTATCATGCGCAAGAGCATAGTCCGAAAGTTGGATGGCATGGACATACGTGTATGCATCGCCATCAGTGGCCAAAGACGCGCTGAGCATGCCTTCTTGGAGCGGCGTTGCAATAAACATAAGACTCTTGGCTAGGCGCTCAAGGTTCTTGTCATAGAGCTCAGTGTCACTCAATTTGCCACTGGCCTGTTCACTGCTGGAATGCGACTTGACGATATCAACTGAAGCAGACTTGACCTTTGCATCCTGCAGAATCTGGGCGACGCCTTTAATGGTTCGTGCTTTGATCACGGCGTGCGAAGACAGCTTGGTCTTGTGCGACTTGTTGATCGACTTGACAAATGGAAGGACGGTGATGGAGTCAAGGCCAAGCTGGTACAGAGATGTTGAGTCAGGCTTGGAAGACAATTCGGATGGACTGAAATGAACGAAGCGACTGAGTGCAGCTTGTACATCAGATAGTGTCTTATTGTAACTTGGTGTAACCGTCGAGGTGTTATCGCCCAGAGAGCCATTGGAGACTTGGGCTGGTAGAGCCTTTGCAGTGAGAGGTGAAGTAACAACATCCGACACTTTGACAGTCTTGTCAGCGCAGCTGTACACAACCTTCTCAAAGAGTTGGCCAACATCCTTGAGCTGATCCACGTTCAAAGCTCCAGCAGAAGAAAGCGTCAACATGATCTTTCCATCAGCGTGGAGATCCACGTCAAACGCCAAAGCCATGTCGCTACTGCTGCGAGTAGGTAAAGCGGTCATCTGTCCTGGTTTGGCGTCACTGGGTTCGTTGGCAGACACGATGTTGATACTCAAGAGGCTGTCGAAAAGCTTGTCCTCTGATCCCGACCAGCGCTGTACTTTATCGACGCTGACGAGTGGCATGGCACCTTGGCACAAATCAAGGTGAGACTTGTGAACTCGTTGAGCCAATTGGAGTAGAGTCTCATCAAGGCTGTTGATGGTAGCGGCTCGAATGAGAGTGTTGAGGCATGGGCCAACAAAGCTGTCAACATCATTTGCAACGCCATCCAGTAGTGGTCGGAGTGACATGATAAAGCCATAGACAACGGATGGCTGCTTTGTGAGTTGGGCGAGGCACAACGTGACAGCCAGCTGGAATGCAGAAGATGCTGATACCGTTCCTTCAGGACCCAGGGAGTGAGCTTTAAGTTTGGCGTTGAGCTCGGAAGTAGTGTACCCAAGACAAAGAGTCTGACGAGCCATGGTACCACTAGTGTCGTTATCATCAATAACTCCAACTCGGCATGGTTGAACGCCCTGTAGTTGTCGTTGCCACGACCGTCTTGTAGCGTCGAGCTGCTCATTCGATAGGTTGCAGTGATTCGAGATGGAGGATAAGGTTGCTAAGCTACTGGCTGCAGTGATTACCGACGTTTGGCTGTTGTATGCCGCTTCAAGTTTGTTCTTGAGGGACTCGATAGCAACACCATCGAATAATGCGTGGTGGATGTTGAGTGACACGACGGTCTCGTCTCCGTCAATTTCGGAAAGCTGTAGTCGGATGGGAGGCCGTGTATTCATCTGAGACACAATATCCGCTGGACGCCCATGATCACCAAGAAGAGAAGATGGTAAAGAGCGAAGAACAACCTGGAAGATCTGGCCGTCATCTTCACGTTGAAGGAAGCAAGTTCGGAGCATCGCTTCCAAGGCGATGACTTCTTCAGCTGTCTTCTTCCATCTGTTGATGTCTGTGTTGGGACTGAGACGGTGGCTGAACTGTGCTACGTATGGAACATCGTGCCCCTCAACGTTCTCTCTTTCAGTGAAGGCACTGAGCCAAACTAGAGAGCGCGCGATGAGAGCAGACTGGAGAGGAAGACAAGGAAGAACAGCTTCGATGTTGGATGAGTCAAGACCTTCTGGAAGGGGACCGAGGTCTGCGGCGCTGAGAGTCGAGGTGTGTAGATCGTCCGTGGATGGAGGTGTTGATAGAGGCGTGCTATCGGACGGGCTACCGCTGTCGGGGTCATCGGTAAGTCTTGCAATATCTGCAACTGTGCACGATGAAGAGAGGAGATGTGTCATCCTCAACTGAGAAAAGCCGCGTTTTCTCAGAAGAGAGGCTAAGTTCACAGCGGAAAGACTGTCGATACCGAGACGTTGGATGCTGCTGGTGCTTGACGCCTTGACACTGCCGCCAACGGCTTCTCCAATAGCCGCAACAACAATCAGCTCTTTCGCACTCAAGCTGGTTCCAGACATAAGCATGTCTCCCGACTTGGTGTCATCTCCGTCGTGGTCTTGCCGAGTGGCTAGGAAGTCCTTTGCCAAGCGCGCCAGGATCTTTGTATCGACTTTGCCAGAGGCGGCGAGGTATGGGATCTTGGAAACCCAGACCATTGTTGGTACCATGAAAGCAGGGAGCTTATCTTGACACTCGTGTTCAATTGTATCAAGCAGTGAAGCCGACTTCTCATCTTGGACCTCAAGTAGCTCAACCTCCTGTTCAGCCTGGCCCTTGAGACTACTGGCCTTTCTAGCAATGAAGCCCAGAAGCTGTTGTTGTTGATTCGAGCTATCATCTCCCGTAGAAGCAACCGTCGCTGCAAAGTCAAAGTCGCCCTTGTCACCGGCAACTTGCTTCAGGAAGCCAACGACCTCATCTAGCTCAAGTCGCTGTCCGCGAATCTTGGTTTGCTGATCAGCTCTACCAAGGAACTCAAGTGAGCCATCGTTCATCATTCTCATCATATCGCCTGTTCGGTAGACCCTCTTACTGCTGCCATCGGGGAGAGAAATAGTTTGGAAACTCTTGGCTTGTTCTACAGGGCGATTGAGGTAGCCCATTGCCACTTGAGGACCAGCGATGCAGAGTTCGCCTGGTTGGCCTCTTCTAGCAATGACAAGACCATCACTATCGCTGTTAGGGCATAGGAGTAGAGCCTCAAGGCCTTGTAGAGGAAGGCCAAGGTTGCGGGCGTTGGAGTCTTGATGCACAGCGTGGCCCAAACATCCAATGGTGACTTCTGTAGGGCCGTAGAAGTTGAAGATAACAGCTCGATCGTCTGTCGTGTCTGAATCCTGCGTCCGGGCCCAGGTGTTTAAAAGCTCGTTCGAGGCCTTCTCTCCACCAGTAGTGACTACTCTCACAGACGGAACATCTTCAGGTCGGAGCCTCAATTGGCTCAGCACCGAGGGAACAGACCCAAAGTGGGTGATATTCAGCTCGTTGATCAGCTCCTTCAGATTGGCCATCATAGCCGTGCGGTCCCTTCCAATAACGACCTTATGACCAAGATGCCAGGGCACGAACAATTGCGTCAGATGAGGATCGAAGGCGCGGGAAGTCAGGTTGAGATACTTCCCAACACCACCAAGCTTTGCAGTGGCAGGTGAGTGTTCTACCAACCGACTGCTGAATGCGGAGATGAAGTGACAGAGGTTACTGTTGGAAACTCGAACGCCCTTGGGACGACCAGTAGAGCCAGATGTGTAGAGGAGATAACCGCCAATGCCGGTCGCTGATGGGATCTCAGATACCGGCCAAGACAGAATGGTGTCGATGCCATCATTCGTGTCAGGGAGCAATAGCAGAGGGGGGTCGTTGGCATCGTCTAGCCCCAAGTCACCAACGAGCTCTTCGGTTGTAATCACAAGCTTGGCGCCCGCATCTCGAATGAGGAGCTGTTTACGAGCTGGAGGAAGATCCTCGTCAACAGGAAGATACACGAATCCAGCACGGAAAATGGCCAGAGTGACTGCCAAGGACTTGATATCTCTGCCTAGGCACATAGCTACAGGGTCATCGGGCTGTAGGCGCGCCTCATGCTGTATTAATCTCGTAGCGATGGCGTTGGTGAGCTTGTCGAGTTGAGCATACGTGATGGTCTTTGAGGTAATCTCCTCATCGTCATCTGAGGATTCGAACATGACTTCCTCAACAGCGATCCAATCTGGATGCTCTGATGCGTGGGAGGAAACGTGCTCAGTCGGATTGACAGCTCCGGTGTCTTCGCTGGAAGCTTCACCACTGATGGACAGAAGACCCTTGCTCATTCTGTTCTGAAGCTGAGTCAAAGGTGCTGTTGGAGCCTCGGTCATGGCTTGCGCTTGGGCAAGTATCTGATCTAACAAAAGGTTCAACTGTGCCTGAGAGATGCGACGTCCATCTCCAGTGAGCTCGATCGTTCCAGTCGCCTCAAAGATGTTCAGCGCAAGTGGATGCTCAACATTGAGCGACAATGCCTGGCCAACCTCCTTAAACATGGACTGACTAGCCTCAGCTTGGTTGTCATCCGATGCAGGATGATAGACAAAAAGACCTGGGAATGGAGCATTGCTGCTACCACCTCCTCGATTGAGCATCTTCTTGATATCCACGGGATGAAGATTGTATGTGCTCTGGAACATCTGTGCTGACTCGGTAGCCATCTCCTTCCAGAGTTCCTCAGGCGAAGCAGCGTTGGAGCGGACAATGAGAGGCAGTGTAGCTATAGCGGGACCAACAACTCGTGCGAGATCAGGGTGAAGGACTCTCTGAGAGATGGTGTGACCGAGGACCACGGCATCGAGTTCGAGGTATGAGGCGAGAACACAACCAAAGGCGGACTGGAGCAGTGTTGGAAGTGTAACTGCCGAAGTAGATTGAAGAAATGGAGCGGGAATGCCTTTCCTCGACATGAGAATCTTCTGAACCTGTTTCTGTCGAGATTGTGTAAGATCAGGGAAAGGCGCGTTCAATGTACCTCCAGTGGCCGTTTTGCTGATGTCATCCAGTCTGCGACTCCATAGCGTAGCTGCTTCATCTCTCTTGGATGAGGTCGGCAACAACCCTAGGCCAAGACCAGTCTCAAACTGCACAACTTCGCTGACTTCTCCGACAGAATCCATGTGATACAAGCTCGTGACAGTCTCTAAGAAGACATCGGAAGCTACGGCGTCGTAGAGAGCATGATGCATACTGAGCATCATCTTCTGAGTGTCTTCGACAAAGGTAACAGCCCATGGTGTCTCAATGGTGGTGGTAGGAGACAACTCAAGCTGCAGCTTCTTAGCCAGTTCGCTGAGACTCCGATCCTTTTCAGAGCTGATTTGAGACCAGTGCAAGCTCGGCTTCTCGCGAATCAACTGGAGTATCGTAGAGTGAACACCCTTCTCACGAGCCCAAGAAACCGTGTTGTCGCTGCCATCGACGTCTAGTTGTGTCAAGGGCACAAAAACTGTTCGCAGGATGTCGAAGCGCTTGGCTGCGACAGTCCAAGCTCTCTTCAATTGACGTTCGTCGACATCGTCCAAGTGGCTGAGATCAAACACGCGATGGGCCCAGTAGGCTTGGGGTTCGAGCATAGTCTCGACGATGAGGGACTCTTGCATGGGTGTTGCGGGGAGGATGTACTGCGTGTCAGAGGGTCGCATGTCACCCTTGATGCTATCAGTAAGCACCTTCTTGATAGACGCGAGCCATGATGTTTCTGTCTCGTCTGCTCGAGTAGGCTGGTCTACTTCAGCTACCTTTGGCATACGGCTCAGCGTGACATCGACCAGTTCTCCAAGAGACTCGCATCTCATAAGATCCAGGACTCCGACCTGACACTTGAGCTCTCGCCTCAGCAACCAAGCAAGCTTCGTAACTTGCAATGAGCTGAGACCGAGACCTGCTAAACTGTCGTCCGGAGAGAGGTTCTCCATTAGGATGTTGAAGTGCCCGGCGATTGTCTGCAGAATGGGTAGCTGATCCTTCGTCCACTGCTGCTTGGCCTGAATGCTCTGACCTTGCGCTTGTGTCGAGTCATCTCTGCCAGCCAACACGTTGAGATCTGACTCGGCGTAGATAGCCTGCAGGGCCTTGCGATCAACCTTGTTAGAGGCAGTCCTCGGCATGGTTGTATCCAGAACAACAACGTGTCCAGGCACCATGTAAGCAGGTAAGAGATCTTTGGCCCGCTTGAACACCTGTGATCTGATCTCGGAAGTGTCGACGTTGCTAGCCTTGACAGAGACAAACGTGACGACGACTTTGTTGTTGTTACCAGCGGGTGCGCCTGGACGCTGAAGATACAATGTCTCGACATGCTCAACCGCAGCGTCGTCATCCTTCAGACTTGCACACGCGGCGCTGATCTCACTAAGTTCAATGCGGATGCCAGTGATCTTGACGAGATCGTCGTTTCGACCGAGAAACTCGAAGCCATGGTCGTTCAATCGCACAAGATCTCCAGTGAGATAGATACGCTCGTCAATGCCTGGACCGCCCTGGATGAATGCCTTGGTAGTCTTGGCTTCGTTTGCAAGATATCCTTTGCCGACTTGTGCACCGCCCAGAGCAAGCTCACCAACTCCGTACCGAGGAACAAGCTCCCATCGCTTGGTGCCCTGGGAGGTCTCAACCTCGCGAACCGCGTACGCCGTGCAGTGATCCAGTGGAAAGCCAACATTAGCAGCTTTAGCTGTGTCTCTACTATTTCCAAAGAACTGTCGCATCGTAGAGACAACGGCGTTCTCAGCTGGGCCATACGTGTTGTATGCACGAGTCGTAATGTCGGGATGCGCCCAGGCCTCAGCGACGTCTTCTGTAAGCTTCTCGCCAATAAACGTCACGTACTGAAGAGTTGAACCCTTCAGCTCCTGGACAGCGATACTTGCTCCGAACGAAGGTGTCAGATGGGCGTGGGTTGGGCGAGACTTCCAGATGAACTCGGTGAACGTGCCCAAGACCAGCTCTCGTGTACCGCTGATGACACTTCCAGCCAGGCCCCAGGTGTAGAACAGGTCTTGCACGAAGACATCGAAGCTGTAAGCAGAAAGTTGCAAGGTTCGAACCTGCTCACGATCATCGTGCTCGACGAGGACTTGCAGGTCACGCATCGCTTGGGCTGCGGCGCTGTGCTGGATCATGACACCCTTGGGCTCACCAGTAGTTCCGGAAGTCCACAGAAGATATGCCAACTCCTGCCCTGTGATCTTGGAGACGCTGTTGCGTGGTTTGGCTCGAGCCGATGTACTGTGGTCATTGTACTTGTCCACCAGAATGACTTGTACATCCTTGAGGGCGTCTTGAGCGAGGCAAGGCTGTACGAGAGGTAAAGACTCGGTGGTTGTGAGAAGCACCTTGCTCTGCGCTCGAGCGATGAGAGACGTTCGGCGTTGAACTGGAGACGTTGTGTCAATAGGACACCATGCAGATCCAGCCTTCAGAATAGCCAGGACAGCTACGTATAGCTCTACACTGCGTTCCATACAAATTGGAATGATGTCAATGTCTTGCTCGCGCAATATGTTCGCCAGACCATTGGCTCTAGCATCAAGCTCTGCGTAGCTCATATCAACGGGAGCAGAGTCGAGTGACGAGTAGAAGCTCAGTGCAAGTAGATCCGGCGTTGATGCAGCTTGATCCTCGAACTGAGCATGTAGAAGCTGAGCTCTGTCGCGAACATCTCTGGCTGCCTCGTCCAAACCTTCTTCCACAACTGGGATCGTCCCCTCAGCAGACAATAGGCTTCTGTCAATGCGCGCCGGCAGACTCTGTACCAGATCATCAGGCAGTGAGTTCAAAATAGTCTCGGTGAGTGCAGCAAACTGCTTGACGATGCATGTTGCAGAAGTGTCTGAGAATGTCTCGTCGCGATACGTCAACTTGAAGACGACATCATCGAATCTCCCATTCCTATCAGGTGAATTTGGGCTCGTGGGGAAGACTTCAGCAAACATCGCAAAGTCGTAACGTATAGCGGGATTCGAGATCTCGGTCCAGAGCAAGGGTGCCTTGTCTGCTCCGTCATCTTCGGGTTGGGGGTATGCTTGCAAAGCTAGTGCAGTGTTGTAGGGAAGTGTCTTGAAGACACCAAAGGATGTATGCCTGTGACTTTGAGCGAATCTTGAATGGTCCATCAAGCTACTGACGAGCTGCTTAAGAGTCTGCGCTTCAGGCAAGGCAACTCGACAGGGTACAACAGAAAATGTTGGGCCGTGGACGAATTGATCGTGACCTGAAAGAACGCTGCCAAATGTCACATCATCGGTGTCTGCCTCGGAGAGAATATGCAAAAGCATGGCCCAAGATGCTTGAAGAATCGTGAGCGGAGAGCCACCCAGTGACCTGCTCTTACTCTCGAGAAGCTCCCAAGTAATCTGACTGGTGTGTTGTACCAGAGCATGTTGACGAGTCTTGGTTGAAGTTGGCTTGACGTTGTTACCACTAATGGCTCCAAGCGGCTCAGTCTCCCATGCTTCCAGAGCCTTCTGCCACAGTTGGTCTGTCTCTGAGCTGGCATTCGATACCCATTCGAAAACGGCGTCGTAGATCCCTTGACGTGGAAGTGGCTGAAGGCCAGAGTATTGACGAGTGATGTCTGTCATCAGCACTTCGAGTGAAGGTCCGTCGCAGATGCAGTGGGCAGCGCTGAGGATCAACAGACCGCCACTGCCATCCTCTTCGGGATCAATGATCTGTACAAGGTATAGTCTATGCGACTCAAGGCTGAGATCTTCCTCCGCAAGGTCCAGCCAGGTTTGCGCGTCACCAGAGACACTGCCAGAGCTGGCGTTCCTGCGGGTAACCCGACCAGAGTTACCACTTAATCTCTGCCATGCGTCTGGCGTCAAAACCACTTGGAGGAACGGAGAAAGATCGTCGTCACAGGGGAGCATTGCCGTTCGGTAGATGGGCTGTCTCAACATCGTCGCCTCAACGGCGTCCTTGAGAGTCTGCGCTGAGACATCAGCCTTCAGTCTAAGCGTTGTGTGGCTGATGTAGTTGCGCTTGTCCATGGCAAAGCTCACTGCCAATTGACTCTGAGTGCTCGTCGCTGGCAGAATCATCTCAATTTCTGGCTCAGAAAGGCCAAGTTTGTCCAGAACCTCCGATGTGTGCTTTGTAGAGAATACCTCAAGTTGAGCCTTTGTTCTGGCTTGCTTGCCAGCTTTAGCGCTTGAAGCATCGATGTCTTGGCTGCTAGGGAAGAACGCGGAACGGATGGTCGCGCTATTGTCGAGGAGAAGTGCTAGTGACGGCTCAAGTCGAGGGTCCTCAGAACCTGGCCAGCGCTTCCTGATGTCTCGCAAGATCCTCATTGCACGAAGACTGTCAATACCTGCTTCGGCAAGGGCTGTCTTTGCTGTGATGGCAGGACCTGAAGTAGGCGAATCCCTAAGAACATTGCTCACGATTGAGATGAGCTCCTTCTCAAGTTCTGCATCCCTAGGATCTGCCAGAGGCTCAATGTTCTCGGTCATGCAGCGATTCGTAGTTTCTTGGCCGCCAAGCTCAGTCTTTAGCATCTCGTTGACCAACGCCAAAGCTGCTTTTCGGTCTGCCTTGCCAGAAGCAGATCTCGGAAGTACATCGACTCGCAAGATCTTAAATGGTCTCATGTAGTCAGGGAGATGATGCTGAGACGCCTCCAAGCATGCCTGGTGTACAGCCTCGAAGTTCTTGCTTGGGTCAACGACAACCAGACTCACGACCTTCTCTGAACCCGCTTCTGCACCCTGCTTCCACACGCAGGCTAGAGTCTCCTTGACAGCAGGGACCTTACTGGCCAGAACACTCTCAATCTCACCCAACTCAACACGTCGTCCACTAAGCTTAACTTGATCATCAGAGAGTCTGCCCAAGAACTCCACCATGGGAGCACCGGTCTTGTCCCAGACAATCCGAGCCCTATCACCGGTCTTGTAGACGCGGCCCCATTGAGGGTCATCTTGGAATGCCGCGGCTGTTTCATCTGGCCTGCTCAGGTAGCCCACTCTGCTAACTTGAGGTCCAGTGATGGCAAGTTCTCCCACTGCGCCCATGGGAAGCGGCTTCAAGCTTTCGCCAGCCTGAGGAACTGCCTGATTCTGGACAATGAGAACACCGCAAGTTGCTAATGGTGTTCCGATGACGGATCCGCGCTGGTCTTCAGGCACATGGGGCTGTGCAATACAGTAGATAGCCGTCTCTGTAGGTCCGTATCCGTTGTAAATGCCCTTCGGCACTTGACTGGGTTCGTCCTTCACGGCCAGGTTGTAGGGAGCAAAGTTCTGGAGAAGCCGAGCATTCAAGGTCTCACCACCGACCATGAGTCCACTGATCGAAGAGGGATCTAGCAAGCTGGCGAAGCTAGGCGTGATGTTGGTGATATCAGCCTCCAATGTAGTAACAACCTTATCGATGTTTTGCAGAGTAAACTCTCGAGGCGCACAGCAGAGCGTTGACCCAGTACTGAGAGTCCAAAAGATCTCGAATAGTGAGATGTCAAAGGTAGGTGCAGCGCCTTGGAACCACCTGACAGGCTTGGATGTAGAAGATGCTTGGGGAAAACCGTAGTGGGCGCTCAGGGCAGAGATGGTACATGAGGCGGAAAGATGGCTGACAGCCACTCCTTTGGGCAGTCCAGTTGTTCCTGACGTGTACAGAATGTAGGCTAGGTCGTTCGCGCTCGTCGGTGCTGGTGCTGGCGCTGCCTGCTGCTCTGGTTCAGCATCGCAATCCTGCAGGAAGGGAGTCACGTCGATGGCCTCTAACGAGGAATCGACGGAGTGTGACGACTCCGATCCCAAGAAGTACGTTGTTGTAAGTAATGCAGATGGCTTCAAATCTGCCATCAAAGCCTCTTTTCTCTCTCTGGGTGCGTCCACGGCGATGGGACAGAAGGCCACTCCCGCCTTCAGAACTGCCAGATACGAGATGTAGAGTTCCGGGCATGGGCCGATGAGCACCGCGACTGTCTTGAGAGACTGCGTTGACTCCTCGCAGGCCTTCGCGATCTTGGCTGCCAACGCTGTTGCTGCGTTTGCGATCTGACGATATGTAAAGATCACGCGCTTGCCACTTTCGAGGTCCGTCAGGTAGTCAATAGCGACCCTCTCAGGACTCTCAGACGCGCGCCTCTCAAACTCGTGATGGAGAAGTGAACTCTTCGCACCATTATTGGTTAAAGTCTCCTCGTCGTATGTGAGGGAGAGAGGCTCAGATCGAGGGGGAAAGTTGAGGACAGAAGGTTGGGTCCATTCGGACTCAGTAAGAATGTCATCTAGCATGCAACCAAGAGACCTCAGAGCAGACTCGGGGATGATACTGGCATCTGCCTTGAGTTGCACTTGATGTTCTTCAAAGTGAAGTTGAAGGATCTATCCAGAACATCAGCACACAAATGACCTCTGACTTGTTGAACTAGCATTAACTCACCTTGCCTTCGCCGATTGAGAAGTCAGATGGAGTATCCTGATGATTCTCAGGTTTAACAAAACGTAAGTTATCAAGCTCATGCCTCTCAGGACTCGAATAATGGGCCAAGATGAAACCACCTCGCTTGGTGTCTTGAATACAAAAGTTCTCCCCTTCATCAAGAACGACAAGATGGGATACAAGCTTCACAAACGCCTTGATGGCAGTTTCTTCATCAGGTCTTGGCTCGATAGAGCTGGTCCAGCTGATTGGCTGAGATGCCTCCGTCGATTGCTGGTGAGTATGCAGTGGCCGAAGCTGCGTAACGGGAGGCCGAGTCATGGGTATTGTGTTATCCATGGTGTTGATAGTATCCTTGTCTTACACCGTGTTACAGCTGTCTGGTAGTTCGTGATACTCTGCAGTGGTGTTTACCAGATCATCAACAGACACAGGGTCTCTGTCGCAAACCACCAAATTACGTCGGCCGTTATCGCTCGGCAATCTTAGCACGGCACTCAACCAGACTGATGACGATGTCCACCTCAATGAAGCTAGGAGCCTTCGTTCAGCACAGTGTGTCATGGCGTATGGAGCCAAAAATGGTAGGTAGCTACAGTGTCCATATTCGGTGAAACGTCCGATCCCTGCTGACACCCATAATTCATCTCGGTCAGCGTAACGCAGTGGGGGTTTGATGATCTGATAAGATTATGGTTACTTACAGTGCAAACAAAAATAAGCTCGCTTAGCCCCGGTGACACAATGCAGCCACCAACTTTAACCAGTTTTACGTTATCTCTCCGAAGATCTTAGCTACAATCGCAATGGCTGCATCAGATAATTCTTACTCATCTCGTTCAATACGAAGTTACGTCATGGAAACTACAATTGCAAGAACGAGAATGTCTCAATTTTTTCAGGGTCCGGTCTGTCGATCTACCATGCTAACTGAACTAAAGCGCCAGCCCCCATTTTAGACAAAATGCGCCTCCTGGAAAAATCGCTCACGCTGCAGGGCGAACAGCATGGCCGTCTTGTGCGGCAGGTGGAAACGCTTCTTCCTCTCCTGTGGCAAAAACCTGTCCTGGATCTGAACGTGGTTAAGATCGTACTCGGGCTCGGCTATCACCTGCTTGGTGCGAGGATCGCGCAGGAAGCAGCAGTGCTTGATCGACGTGGCGACAGCCTGATACCGCTTGCCGCCGCGGAAGCGCTCCTCACCCACTATAATGTGTGAGTTCTGGTCATGCTCGCCCACTGTGATGTTGCAGTTGGACCCAAAGAAGCAGGCTGCGTTGTCCTCCATGACCCATCCAATCTCGGTGTAGCCTGCGAGTTCTCCGTCCCACTCAAACACACATGACATGGTATGGGGGTCTTCCAGTTGCCTGGCAAGGTATGCTCGATGATGCTCGTCTGGCCCACGCTCTTTCCATGCCTTGTTGACTCGGTCGGAGTTTTGCCATCGCTTGTATGTCTCGAAGTGAACGGGATTGGACGCATCGATGTGTCGGATTTGTAATTGCTGACCAAGCTCAACGACGAAGCGGGAGTAGATGACAGTGCCAGGCTTGGGCTTGGGAGGCCGAACGGGATGAACGGTGCAGACGTTGCCCTTGCGCGTGAAGCCCAATTGGTTCGCGAAAACACCCATTGTGCCGTTGAAGCCTGGGAATGATGTCACTTCAGGTCGCGATTGAAGCCAGTGCTGCGAGTCGGGTGCTCCAGCGCCTTGCCAGAATGCATCGTGGGAGAGCCAGTAAATGGTCTCACGGGGAGTTGTAGTAGGTGAGAATGGTGACAGCACACCCAAGCCAGTACACTTGATGTATTCACCAATTCTTTGACTGTCGACCGCGATGGCTATCAAATCATCATCTCTGTGATCTGGGTGCAGCCACAGAGCGTAGATAGACGCCCAGGTCAATGCGAGGTCTTGCTGTCTGCCGTGAGATGCGAAAGGCGAACGAGGATCAGCAACGTCGGAGTTCAGAATCTCTAGCTCAAAGACAGGACCGAATTGAGCTCTGTTGTCATTGACCATGGCTGGCGATATTCTGGTCTCACGGCCATCCATTGACCATCGCGCCAGTGTCGTGTCGCCAGATCCAACGAGATAGTCATTTCCATCGCCATGACCAGTATTAGCAATCCAGATATTGGTTTCGCCGTCGGGAAGTCTGAACGAGGTCTCTTTAGAAGTGTCCCAAGCCTCTTTTGGTGGCGTCGGGTTGCGTGGGGGAGCAACGGAAGTGATGCGGTCAGTAGTCATGCTGGGCGACAACGTCTATAAGTGTTTGTTAGTAGGAAGCCAAGACGACGACAAGATAACCAAGTGGACTCACAAAGATAACGACAATGATTTATGAAGAGTGATTGCTGGGTTTACGAATGTCTGAGAGTCTTATCTACAGAGAGATAGAAGCAGACAGGGAGTTTTAATACTAATTATCTTCACTCTGTTTGGTCAGCTTGATACGATGATCATGCTCAAAAGAGTTACTAGTCTACCTTCTACGTTTCATTCACAATCTCATTCAGCTGCGGCCGATGAGGCAGTCCGTCGTGACATGACATGCGTGTCCCCAGATGATTCAATCCAGGGTAGCTCATCAGCCAAGCTTCTGTCTCACATGCATTCCTACATCTACATGGCTTCGGAGGATCCCTAGCATTTGCCGTGTTCAGGCAGTTCAATTGTAATATTTACACTGATTTTACATGAGATGATTGTGAGAATAGCAGGTATACAGGAACCGACGGAGGTCTTCGGTAAGGAAACCGTGCTAAACGAGAGCGAAAACCCCACCAACGTCATATGCCACCAAAACTTTTATGCTTGTTTCACCGCACCTGATAGGTCACTCCGTAACAAATAGCGCATGACTCGCCCCAAAACTGTGTGGAGATCGGCATTTCTCTTCCCCTTTCAAGTGGGATCAAGTGCCGGGGTTAAACTCGAATGAGGAAGCTGACCGTAAGCTTATTTAATTTCCTTGGTTCGAATCCACCGCGGCACGTTATGTAATCGGAAAGCGGTTACGGATTTCACTGTGAGAACGGAACAGGCTAAACAGGTTCTGATCCTAAGCTGGAAGAGGCAGCCACCTAGATCAACGGCTTGAGGAAGGTGATGGAAGCAAAGACATGGCGTCCGTTTTTTGCAATCCACTTACACTGGCCCCATCGCGTATGACCTGCGATGTAACCCTGAATGGAATTATTGCTGATCTGCACACCTTCCTAAGCCGGTATCCACACAGTTTTTGGATCCTGCTTTGGGAGATCCCTCCGAATACGGACCTACAAGCATGAAGTGCACGCTGGCTCTTGGCCAGCCTGGACCTTGGTGACAGAGCCATCGACGTGCCATTTGCCGAGTGAGACTCGTTCGCGAAGCAAGTTTGGTCTCAACCACCATGGCCAGCAACGACGGGAAGAGCTTCCCCCCAAGGAAGTGGTACAGAAGAGTGCCCTTCCTATCAGCCAAGCCAATACAGCAGAGACTCACAGCGCCAAAAGTCCCTACGCCAGGCAATGTCGAGCATCAAAATGAAGAGAAGCTGCCTATGCCAGAGCTTCAGGCAAATTGGTTGTCTATTTTGACCTTCAACTGGCTAGGGCGTCTGTTGCGAACGGGTTATACACGACCTCTTCAAGCAGATGATTTGTATGACATGCCTAGCGACAGATTGGCGGAAGATCATGCAAATCGCCTGGAAGAAGCTTGGGCTGCAAGACTGGCTACAAACCGAGGACGAAAGCCTGATACTTCGTCGAATCCGTTCTTATGGAAACCATTCTGGGCAAGGCATACCACTGACACGACTGTTTTGACATTGGCTCTCAACGATGTATGCTTCAAATGGTTCTGGCTTGGAGGACTCTTCAAACTTGCTGGAGACTTGTCGCAAATCTTATCACCTCTTCTCATCCGATTCCTCATCGCCACGTTATCAGACTCATCGCAACAAGGTCTTCGCTCAGGCTTTGGCTACGTCGTTGGACTGTTTCTTCTTCTCGTTTTCTCAGTCACCTCAAACGTTCATGGCTTTTATCGCTCTTACACGACTGGCGTCTTGCTCCGCGGTGCATTGATGCACGTCATTTACCGCAGAGCAACGACGCAGCTCAGCGAAAAGGCCAAGCTCAAACATGGTCTCGGTACTGGAAAGCTCATGAGTCTCATCAGCGCTGATGTGACGCGTGTTGACTTTTGCTGTGGCTACTTCCACGTCGCATGGACCAGTATTTTCCAGATGCTGCTCTGCTTCGCCCTGACTGTCTGGACCATGGGGTACAGCGCTCTACCGGGATTTGGCCTGCTTGCCTTGCTGTACCCTCTTCAGTCATTCATGATGGGCCGCTTACTTCGTCTGCGACGAGGCAGCATGCCGTTCACTGATGCCCGAGTCAAGGCAGTCGTTGAAGCAGTTGCCGCTATCCGTCTCGTCAAAACAAACGCTTACGAGGAGAGCTTGCTCTCCAAAATCGGAAAGCTGAGGTCTGATGAAGTCGTGTATATCCGCAAGAGAATGCTTCTCAGAGCCCTCAACACTGCGGTCTCTTACACGGCGCCAACTCTTGCCTCGGTCGTCAGCATTGTTTGCTATGGAGCGACTAGCAAAAATGGCATGGACGCAGGCGTTGTATTTTCTGGCCTTGCATATTTCATGTTGTTGAGAACACCTCTTCAAGCTCTTCCCACAGCTCTGTCGGCTATTGCAGATGCGAGAGCTGCGCTGGAGAGACTGGCGTTGTTCATGCTTGCTTCTGATGTGGACCCAGATACACCTTCATCCAGTCCCGAAACCAGTTTTGGCTACTCTTCGGAGGCGAATCAAGTGTCAGATACCGTTATTCGAGTAGAGGATGCCACTTTTGCATATCACGATGATGCGCAGCTTCTGGCAGCCGAAGAGGAGAAAGATGCATTACAGAACCAGCCAGAGAACAAAGCGCTCAGTCAAAGCCAAAGACTGTTGATCGACTCGTTGCTGGTAAAGCGCAATCAATTGGTCTGCATAGTTGGTGCCGTCGCATCAGGAAAGACCTCCGTTTTGAAGGCCCTTCTCGGCGACATGCATCTCATCCAAGCGCGTTCCTATCAGCTCAGCCTCACGACTTCTTCATCTCAGATTGCCCTAGCCCCACAAACTGCATGGCTTCTCAGCGAAACGGTGAGAGAGAACATCGTCTTTGGCAGATCTCTCGACCTCGCGTGGTATGACGAGGTCCTCACACGCTGCTGTCTCCATCAGGACATGAAGGCTTTACCTGATGGTGACATGACGGTTGTTGGCGAGAATGGTGTTTCGCTCTCTGGTGGTCAGAAGCAGCGTATCAGTCTTGCGAGAGCTATCTACGGCAGAAGTCCACTACTCTTCCTTGATGACTGTTTCTCAGCTCTGGATGCTCACGTTGGTGCTCGCGTGTTTGACATGGTTGTCAACCAGGCACGTCGTAATAACGAGGGCACTATTGTTCTGGTCACACACTCGATTCCGTTTGCTAGACAAGCAGATCATATTGTATACATGGAAAAGGGTCGTATTGCTGAGCAGGGCTCATTTGAGCAGTTGTACAGCCAGAATGGAGCCTTTTCTCAGTTCGTAGGGTCTTCATCTCTGGTCTTGGACTCTGACTCGGATTCTGAAACCGCAGGTAGTGGTGATTCCGAGAAGGCTGTGCTTGAAGAACCCAGCGTGGAGGGCACGTCGGCAGATACACCCAAGCCTGATACCAAGGACAAGCAGGTTACCCAGACTCGCGGCAAAGAGGTGATGCAGACTGAAGAAAGAGTCGTCGGCTCAGTCAGTGGCAGAACCTACATCCGCTACGCACAATTCGGCAACGCCTGGCTCACAGGCCCTCTCCTCATTCTTTCCATCGTTATCTATCAAGGAACCAGCGTAGTCTCACCACTCTGGCTCAGCTGGTGGCAGAAGAACCAGTACACCACCATATCTGAAGATGCATACATGGGAGGATACGCCGCCTTTGGAGCTGGTCAATCTCTCGGTCTGTTCTGTATGAGCGCAACATTTGCACTCTTCTGCTTCTGGTGCTCTAACAAGCTTCATCACGCATCCATGTCCAAGGTCCTTCTTGCGCCTGTAGCTTTCTTCGATACCACGCCTCAAGGCCGTATCACGCATCGATTCAGCAAAGATGTTGATGCAGTTGACAACGTGGTTGGCGAGACTCTACGTCTATTTATCTCGACCTTTGTCCAGGTTTTGGGAACAATCATCGTCGTCAGCATAATTGTCCCAGCTTTTCTAGCTATCGCAGCCGCCTTGCTTCTCATCTACACCTGGACGGGCATGTACTACCGCCCATCATCACGGGAACTCCGTCGACTCAACAATCTGCTTCGAAGTCGCATTTATGAGCATTTTGGCGAGTCTCTTTCTGGTCTTCCCACCCTCAAGGCCTTCGGCGCAGTCCCTCGTTTTGTCGACGATAACGCGCGAAAGATTGACACGGAGAACACGGCTTATTGGCTATCGGTGTCTTGTCAGCGGTGGCTGAACCTCCGCCTGGACCTTTGTGGTGCGACTCTTGTTTTGGCAGCTGGTTTACTGGTTGTTGGACTTCGCGGGACCATCGATCCTTCGTCTGGCGGTGTAGTCTTGTCCTACATTGTCACGGCTCAGGCTGTGTTTGGCAACATGATTCGACAGAGTGCCGAGATCGAGAACAACATGAACTCAGTAGAGAGAATGCTTCACTACGCCTACAATATTGAGCAGGAGCCTGCGCATCAGGTCGACGATGTTGACAAGAATCTCAAGACCCGCCAATGGCCGCATGCTGGTCACGTTCAGTTTCAGTCTTTTACTCTCAGCCATCGTCCTGGACTTGAGCCTGCGCTCAGGGATGTCAACCTGGACATCAAGGCCGGTGAAAAGGTCGGCATTGTAGGCCGTACAGGCGCTGGCAAGACAACACGTAAGTACCACGAACAGCCTCTCTTAGGCAAGTACTAACATACGGATAGTAATTTCTGCATTGTTGCGAATCACTGAACCTACGAGTGGTCGAATCCTCATTGACGGAGTCGACATTCACACCGTGGGCCTACACCTCCTACGATCAAACCTCTCCGTCATCAGCCAAGATGCCGTTCTTCTAGCCGGCACCATCCGCTACAACCTCGACCCTTTCCAGCAATACGACGACGAATGGCTGCAACAATGCCTGGACCGCGTTGGCCTAGCCCAATCCTCGAAAGAACAAGACAAAGAAGGAGAGGAAAATGAGAAGCACAATTCCGAGTCCAGCAGTGAGGGATCAAGTCTGAACCTAGACTCGGAGGTCAAGGAAAACGGTTCCAACATCTCCCAAGGACAAAGGTCCCTCATTTCTATTGCTAGAGCGCTCGTTCGCAAGTCCAAGATTGTTATTCTGGACGAGGCAACGGCGTCTATCGATGGCAGAGCAGACGCGAAGCTTCAAGCCATGCTTAACGAGGTCGTTGGAGACGCAACTGTTCTTACCGTGGCTCATCGACTAGATACGATTGTTGCTACGTGTGACAAGGTTGTCGTAATGGACAGTGGCAGAGTAGTTGAGTTTGACACTATCTCGGAGCTGTATGCCAGTCCAGGTACTGTGTTTAGATCTTTGTGCGATGCAGCAAAGATCACTATTTAGTCATAGTTTTCACAAGCAAATATTCAGTTCATCCCCATAGAATTTCTAGCTAAATCTACTTAATTTGATGCTTCTTCACTCAGGTTTCCGGTCACGCGACCAGGACGTTACATTTACTTGGGAATACCACTGCGACAACGGAGTAGCATAGATTGATAAGATCGTCTGATGATTAGAAGTCTCTTACGTGCATAGATTGATAAGTGAACGATCTACACCCGCCAAGACGAATGAACGTGGGAATGTTGCGTACCGATGTTACATGAACGGCGTAAACGTTATTTTTACAACCCTGAAGTATTACCGCTGCCAAGTCGTCGGTATTGATCCAGGTATAGGGTCTCAGTTTAGGTAAAACTTTATGCATTATAGCTTCGAAGCAACGCGTCACGAGCTGAAGCATGAACGGGATGTCTTCTAATTGAGTTCAAGCCCGTGACGTCGGAAAGGAACGGACCAAGAGATCTTCATGATGGACAAGTAATTGGCCACTCTCAGCATCTTAGCTCGTGATTGATAGAACCCCTGATTTGTCAAGAAAACTGTGCTTCTCCCGTGAACCAACCAAGGCATGTGAAGCGTCGGCGCGTTCCCTCTTCTTGGAATCTTGATCCATGGGTTACAGCTGCATCAGAGACCGCATGGGGCCAGGGATATTCCACTGTCTGTGTAAATGTGTGATACACTGTGCTTCTACCCCGACAGGGCAGAGATCTGCAGCCCGTCCCACACCACGGCCGATCCCTACTGCACGCGACCATCTGATTAGATGGACGACCTGTTGATAATCTTGGCTACCAACCAACGCAAGTGGATATGAACAAGATCTGATAATTTTTCTTCGACTCGCCGGACAAACAAAAAAAAGACTCACCTGTTTCTGGTCCTCCCACGCCTTGGCTATACCCCACTCACGCCCGAGAATCAGCACTATTATCGTCCGTTGTAGGCGAGCCGAGGACCGGCGAACGAGGGGTCCTGTAATCAAGTCTGTACCTTGCACACACTGTCTGTTGGTTCTGTCTTTTTCCTTCTGCGAAATGGGGGCGACCAAACAGCTTTTGGCAGTTGTTTGTAAAAAAGTCAGGCCAGACGACACTACCGCTGCAGATTGAAGACTTTTCATTCTCTTCTTCCTCCCGCTTCCCTTTTTTCCCTTTCTTTTAATGCTACGTTGATCTACCCGTCCTGGAGCGATCTACAGCTCATTTTTCCTGTCCCCTCCCCCAAAAATGTCAGCGCCTAAGCACCCCGAGGGCAGCACTGAGCAGTCCCCCGCCGCCCAAAACACCACGTCGTCGCAAATGTTCGAGCTCAACGAGAAAAAAGACTACGACGCGTCCAACTCGCCCGTCTCCGACGATGATACCCATAAGGAAATCGGTGTAGGAAGGGTCGAGGCCTTCAACAAGGTGCTCTACCAGTCTGGCAAGAAGGGCAAGATCCTTCTCTGGCTTCTTGGTATCTCCATTGGTCTCACCATGTTCGCCTACGCCCTGGACATGGGTATCACGACTACCATCTTTGGAACACTTGCGGCTTCGACTTTTGGTGTTCATAGTCAGCTCGGCACTGTCAATACAGCTGGTCAGATCATTCGTGCTATTAGCAAGCCTTTCATTGGAAAGCTTGCTGATATTACTTCTCGACCTACCACTTACGTCGTGGTGCTTGCTTTCTATGCTGTCGGCTTTGCTGTCGCTGCTAGCGCCTCGGGCTTCACTGCCTACACTGTTGGTATCTGCTTCACCTCAGTCGGCAAGTCTGGTCTTGATCTTCTCAGCGACATCATCGTCGCTGACTTGACACCTCTTGAATGGCGAGGCTTCTTCAGTGCCTGTCTTTCTCTGCCCTTCATTGTCACTGTGCCTGTCAACGGTTTCATCGCTGATGGCTTCTATGAAGATTGGCGATGGGGTCTCGGCATGTTCGCCATCCTCGTTCCCGCTCTTCTCATCCCCGCCATCCTCACTCTCTACACCATGCAGCGACGTGGTGAGAAGGCTGGAATGGTCACCATGGCTGATTCCAAGGACGTTCGATTGGGTCGCTCTAAGGCCACGCCCAAGAACCTGACCTATTGGGCCAAGCTCGCGTACCGTGGTCTAATTGACATTGACATTGTCGGTCTTATTCTCCTTGGCTTTGCTTTCTCTCTGATCCTTCTCCCTATTACCTTGGCCAAGAGTGCGAAGGGCGGATGGAACAATCCAAGCATGATCGCCATGATCGTCGTTGGATTTGTTATTCTCATCTTGTTCGGTCTGTACGAGATGTATCTTGCTCCCAAGCCAATGATGACCAAGCGCATTGTCAAGAACCGTGCTTTTATCGCTGGTGTCATCATTCACATCTTCAACCAGATGGCCTCTTCTGTTCGCAACACCTACTTCTCGTCTTACATCCTCATCATCAAGGAGTGGACTACATACCAATGGACCATCTTCCTTGGTATCACTACCATGGGTCTCTGCTTGGTCGGTCCCGTTGTTGGACTGATCCATCGTGTCTCCCATCGCTACAAGGGTCTCATGATCTTTGGTGCTGCTGCCAGGATTCTCGGCTACGGTCTTCTCATCAGCCCCAACGGTATGATGACCCAGGACACTGCTCGTCTCGTCGCTGCTCAGCTCATCTTCTGCCTTTCTTCCCTCAACGTCGTTGGTGCTCGAGTTGGTGTCCAAGCCTCTGTTCCCCACGATGACGTTGCCTCTCTCATTTCCATCATTACTCTGTGGTCTACTCTCGGATCTAGTATCGGTAGTGCTGTCGCGACAAGCATCTGGACTGAGGAGATGGTTGCTCAAATGCACGTCGAGATGCCTGATGTTGACGATACCACCATCGCCACCATTTACGGCAACATCAAGACTCTCAAGAAGTACGACTTCTTCGATCCCATCCGTCAAGGTTCTATTCGCGCCTACGCCATCGTCAATGGCCATATCACCATCGCTTCAATCTGCCTGTCCTGTATTCCTCTCATCGCCTCTCTCTTCATGCCCAACTTCTACCTTGGCAAGCAGCAGAACGCCGTCAACAACAAGGGTCTTGATGGTGAGGTTGTCGATGTCCCAGACCAGAACGGGCCACGAGACGCAAATGCGACTCAGCAAGAGCCTGCAACATTCATGCAGAAGCTCGCTGCTCTATACCGAAAGTAGATAATGTGAGCTTGTTCATGCCGGATCTTTATGACAGTTCAGACAGAAACTCTCCGGCTTCTGAGATGATACTGCCATTCGGACATTCTCGTTCGCCAGTCTCCGACAATCACTTACAACCTATTATTACCCTGAACCATAGCTACAACTGCCTTAATACAATCACTACAGCTCGTCTCACACTACGTGAGGCTGGTGTCAAGTTCAACCATTTGCATGCGTCCTCAGTGCTGACTTTTACGCGACCTAATTTGAAGAACTTTATGATCTTTCGGTGCAATAGTTGTTGTATTTAATAGCTTCTAAACGGAAGTTAGAGCGCAACAAGCTCTCACCCCATGCTGCCAAGAGTTGATCACCTGTTTTAGTACCCTTAGCCCAAGACTATCGGAATAACTGATAAACCCGTGATACCGACCCACTGAGCTGATTATCTGATCATCTGATAACGATTTGGTCAATGTGACTATCATGATTTCTAAAACCTTCAAACATCCCAACAACGCCCAAGATGCGGTACTGGGGGCGCAACGCATTATGTCTCCTCACTGCCAGTTTCTTCTGTCATGCTGAGGCTTTAGATGCCCAAGATCATTGCGGGAAGGCTTGCCGACAAACATTTCGAACTCTCCGATTTGCCGATGCCCCTCCGGGTGTCTTCTTCACTGTACAAGAATGCACCAGCCTCACTTATCAGACTTCGCTTCATCTTTGCTGGGAACTCCATTGCGCTGAGGATGTTTGGCGGGCGGAGGCAACCTCGATGAACTTGACATGTCACGATATCAGCGGTTCTTATCTTCCGCCACACGATATCATCAATAATCTTACAGATCACGACATCGAAGCCATTACAAGATTCAATGCCATAAGCCCCGATCGATCCCACGTGTATGGAGCTTTGATGCTCCCATCACAGTCATACTATGATCTGTGGGTCAGAACACTGGTTAGTATACCAACCCAAGTTGGACGTTGTTCTTTGTTAAACAGTTCCAACAGGAGGCACATAATTACATATGGGACTACCACAACCATTACGGCTGGGCCATGGGGATATTCTGGGCGTTGGTCGTCGGAGTAGGTATCGCAAACCGAGCCCTGGGCCAATCGTTCTCCAGTCCAGGTCGAAAGACGTCCTGGGTAAGGCGTAATATTCTTTTACCTGCAACACTTGGCAGACGCTGTGTACAGGACTATAGGGGCTGGGGCACCTTACCTCCGAGGGTACAGACATTAACTCTCATTCTTTTCGTGATCCTCAACATAGCATGTACTATACACGGATACGATATATTCGAAGGCTATGGCTAGTGAGTTTCCCAAGTGCTTAATTTAGAGCATACTGACATATTAATGCCCAGCTACCCTTCTATCTGGACTCAAGTACTGCGACACGTATCTGATCGAACTGGGATACTATCCTTTGCTAACTTTCCCCTGATATGGCTGTTCGGAATGAGGAATAATATCGTCATCTGGCTAACAGGCTGGGACTTCAAGACTTACAACAACTTCCATCGATGGGTTGGCCGGATCGCCACGTTACAGGCAGTGATTCATTCAGTCGGGTATACTATTATCATTCTGCAACGTAGGATAATGGATCAGCTTCGTAGATATGTTCACTGACGTTTGTAGGTGGTGGATGGAAGTATTTTTGTCAAATATGGACATTTACCTTTTGGTGGACTGGGGAGCTTGTGAGTAGCCAAAGCCCATGTCGCTGCCATTAGCTTACCACTCTATAGGCAACAATACTCATCTGTCTACTGGTGGGACTTTCGGTGTTTTGGGTAAGGCGTGGAAATTACGAATTCTTTCTCATCACGCACATAATCCTATCATTTTGGATCCTCGTCACTATGCTCGGGTACGCTCACCATTAATAACTCGGGCTACACCGCGGACTAACAGAAAGAAGGCACGTGTCGATATTCAGTGGTGCCTACGATCCTCTTGTATGGATTCCAGCACTGATCTGGCTTCTTGATCGAGTCATTCGAGGATTGCGCATAATGGCTTTCAATCCGAAATTCTGGGACACCAAGGCTCTCATCACTTACAGCGAAGATGCACACATGATCCGCGTGACAGTTCCGACTTCTTCCAGCCTATACAGCATTAAGCCAGGGACATTCTACTACATCATGGTCCTTAACCAACAGAACTTCTGGGAAAGCCATCCTTTCACGGTAGCAACAATATCGGGATCCGGTCGACGCGACACGGATCCTTTGGAAGAAGATGCACCGTTGCTGAACTATAGATCTTCTGGGGAACGGGGACCTGCATCCGAGAAGTCCCAGCGAAAAATGACATTCTTGATTCGGCCGTATGATAGCTTCACTTCGCGATTGAGGGAATATGCCGAAGAAGAACGACCGAAGCCGGCGACATTACGTATGGCTATTGACGGCCCGTATGGAAAGACTCTGCCCCTCGAATGCTTTCAGAATGTCATATTCATCGTCGGTGGAAGCGGAATTGCGGTCCCGTTGTCGTATCTCCAGAAACTTACAACATCCTCAAAGAAGCCGTCAAGGATCGAGGTCCACTGGGCTTTGCGACAGCCAGCTTTCGCCTTCGATGTTCTGAATAATGACTTGAGTCATATGCTCGGTAATGATGGGGTAGAGATTAACATCTACCTGACTGCCTGGGATGGTGATGGCAGAATGGCATGTGATGAGACAATCTACAGACTCGCGAAGTGGAGGTCAACACGACTGAACGTGCAACAGATTATTGACAGAGCGTTGGAGGATGGAGACAAAGAGAGTATCGCAGTAGTCACTAGCGGTCCCGCCAAGATGGCTGATGAGAGCAGATACGTGGTTGCTGCAAGGACAGTACCGTCTTGCCCGCGTATCGAGTATTTTGAAGAAAGCTTCCAGTGGTAATAATTCTAATGTCCTGAAGCTCTAGAGTAACATGACTTGGCAAACTGGATGATCACGCGAGCCTGACTAAGTGCATCACCAAATGAATGACCCTACCGTCGTACGCTCCGCTATGTAACATTGTCACTAACGCTCAGATAAGATAATCAGGAACAACGATTGCTGCATTCCATCGTTACATGTGATCGTAACTTACTCTTGGTAGACTGCCGATAACCCTATTGACCAACGTAGGCAATGCCGATGAGGCTTAAACCACGGAGACTCCTTTACCAAACTCGTAGCTTTAAGCTTATTAAGGTACTGAAGGTGCTAGTGGTTATTGGAAGCAGCTCGGTTGGGGAGTTCCATCATAAGTTCAGTCAGGCCACCCTCGTTGTTGCCAAGAAACTGTTTAATATTACTACTTTAACTGCTATCTCGGTGTTTTATAGTGTTGTTGTATGCTTATAACTGGTAAACCGTTTTGCTTCTTCCCCCGGCTGCTGAGCTTGACCTAACCCAACTACCTATCGAAAGCTATCCGCAATCTTCTTGCATCAGCCTCATCTCGAGTCTTTGGCAACCTCAAGTACCATCGTCAATTGACTCAAGAACTCTCATTAAAGTCAACGAGGGCACTGTGGGTCGCGTAGAAAGCACTCTTGGGGTAATAGGTTTCGTTAAACATCAACGGCTTGGCCCCCGGGAGCCACGTGTACGCGTGCTTGTCGGTGAAGCCCCAGAAAGATATGTCAGTGACTCCTGCGTCTAGAGCTTCTTTGATGGTGCTGCCATATATCTCGGCTTGTTGGGTTGCGTTGTAGGTATGAACATCCATTTCAGCAATGGTGACCTCGAGTCCAAGTGCCCTGTAAGATTCAATGATTTCTCGAACGACACCAGGTACCAAGGGCTCGAGGGTGATATGCATCTGCAGAGCGATCCCATCAATGGGAACGCCTTTGGAAATGAGTTTAGAAACCATATCGTATAGTTCTTGACGCTTCTTTGGCAGCACCTCAACGAGATTCTCATTGAGAAACAGCTTCGCGTCTGGGTCTGCTGCTCTGGCTATGCGGAAGCTGTCCTCAACCCAACCGGGACCCAGCGTCTCGTAAAAGTGGTTCGGTGCCAAACCGCTGCCGTTGGTCTTGAGGGCCTCGGAGACAACGTCCCATCGATCCATTTTACCGCGGTAGCGATGCATAATGGCCTCTATGTGATTGGTGATTTCAGCACGGAGGGCGTCAGGGGAGGTTATGTCGAGGACATAATCTGGGTTGCAGCATGGCGAAAGAAGACCATGGCCCTTGACTTTCATGTTGTTGGCATCGGCGAATTTGACCAGAGTGTCGAGCTTGTGCCAATCGTATTGGGATTTGGCAGGATGGACAAAGTTCCACTTCAGTTCGTTCTCAGGAGAGAGACTGTTGAACTGGTTGGAAAGGACAGCACGAAACTGGGAGTCGTTGAGATATGCTGGATTGGTAGCGCCGGACCCAAAGAGAAGGTTCTTCTTTGCTGCCTCGTCTCTCAACGAGGTAGTGCCGGTGCTGGGAATGCTGATCGCTTCAGCAAAGGCGATGAATGATCCCATGATAGTTGTGAGTCTCATGTTTCTTGTCGAGTCTGTGGAGGCTTTTTGAGTATGTGTGCTGTTGTGCAGCTTCAAGCGTATCAGGCCGATGCATTGTTAGCTACTTATAAGATACTAGAGGCTGTGTTTTTGTTCCAAGTCCAATCTTGGCTTCCTGAAGGATGACGCATTATCCTTTGAGAACGAGCAAGTATACGACTGGTGATTTGAAGAACGAGAGCGAAACTCGTCATCCTGGCAAGCATAGCGGCGGTGGAAAGACAAATTTCGTTGAGCGTGGTGATCCATGGATGGCGGAGTTAGTGGATAACATGGAAGTGGCAGAATCCTTTAATCTCGGGCAAATATCAGTCAGCATCTTTATGCAAGTATGTGATTGTATCAGATGCGGCCGTGCTACCACAAGGTTCACTTGCTGGTCCCAACCGCTAGTTCAAGATTAGTGGACTGCAAACGGGCAGTCAATAAAGTTCATGAACGAGGGACGAAAGAACGAATTTAAACGAGTTTAAACGAAACCTAGATGGTAAATACGAACCAATCAAAGTGACCACAATTTTACTAACTCTACTACTGGCGGTATCTGTGGATCCGAGGCAAGCGCTAATTCCTTAGCATTCTGTCATAGGTTGCAATTTTCATCCTAAAGCTCCTACTTCGTATTTTAGCTATTATGGCTTGAGTCGTAAACGAGAGCAGGACACAACGCCTCTTACGGCTGGATGCGTCATCAACATGAGCTGCGCCATGCACCACGTCTTCCCGTTAAAAAGAAAAAATATACGCAATTAATTAACATAATTCGTCTTGGCGTCTCCATTTGAAATAAGCCTTCTTCATTTATACCGCCATCTTGGCTATCTCTTCCGTTTGCCGTTTCAGCAAGATACTACACATCGACTGCAATGGCCGACAATAAACGAAAAACTATTCGCTACGAGCTTGCTGGGGATGACTCTCCATCACTTAGTCCAGCGACCCCAACACCCGCTTACGAGAGCCTAAGAAATTCAAGGAGTACTGGAGACCTTTCACACGCTGCAGAACTGCCTGGAGACTTCTCGTCAGAAAGCTCACCGCCATACGCATTCACCAGCTTTATGAAGAATGACGTTAACATTCAAGGTAGTCTCCCCATGAAACCTGCTACTGTCTGCTAATATTGATCGTAGACGACGCTCGTGTCGAGATTGATTGTAATTCCAAGTTCGTCCGTACCCTAAGCCGCCTCTACCAGACATCGCCCGAGAAATATGAGCAACCCGAAACTCCGACCCCAGAATATACCCAATTCGAATCAGGAAGCAAGACTTGGGCCACAAAACTCAATATCGTTATTCAAGTTGTGGGCAGCCGAGGTGACGTACAGCCGTTCATTGCGCTGGGAAACGAGCTTCAACGACATGGGCACCGTGTTCGTTTGGCAACACACAATACCTTTGAGAAATTCGTTCTTGAATCAGGACTAGAGTTCTTTCCTGTCGGGGGCGACCCAGCTGAGCTCATGGCTTATATGGTCAAGAACCCGGGTCTGATACCCAGTATGAAGAGCTTGGCGGCCGGGGAGATTCAGAAGAAGCGTGATATGGTGCAGTGGATGCTTGAGGAATTCTGGCACTCATGTCTGCGACCGGACCCCCAGACTGGTCTACCGTTTGTGGCCGATGCCATAATTGCTAATCCCCCTAGCTTCGCGCACATACACTGTGCCCAAGCCCTAGGCATCCCTGTGCATCTCATGTTCACCATGCCGTGGAGCAATACGAGAGCTTTCCCTCACCCGCTTGCTAATTTGAAAAACGTCGGAAGCGATCCTCAACTTGGCAATTACATCTCTTACACCGTGGTGGAGTGGATGACTTGGCAAGGGTAAGTTCATCTGTCGCCTGGAATACCCTTCTGCTGACGAAGTTACTGGTAGGCTAGGCGACATTATTAACAAATGGAGAAAGTCGATAGACCTAGAGGAGGTGGCTATGTTTGACGCTCCTATGCTAACAAAGACATTAAAAATCCCCTTCACATACTGCTGGTCACCAGCCTTGGTCCCGAAACCTGTAGACTGGGAACCGCACATAGGTAGGTGTGAGAAGCAGGAAATGCCTTGTTACCGAGAACTAACATTCTTATAGATGTCTGCGGCTTCTTCTTTCGCGATCCCCCTCAGTACTGCCCACCAACAGACCTTGCCCAATTCCTTCAAAACGGCCCGCCTCCGGTATATATCGGGTTCGGCAGTATTGTCCTAGACAATCCTGACAAGGTCATCGGTGTTATACTAGATTCGGTCCAGGCCACTGGCGCTCGTGCTATTATCTCTAAAGGCTGGTCTGATCTGGTTGGCTCTGACCAGGAAAACGTATACTGGATTGGAGACTGTCCCCACGAATGGCTGTTTCAGCACGTCGCAGCGGTCATCCATCATGGGGGTGCTGGAACAACAGCTTGTGGGTTGAGGAACGGAAAGCCAACGACTATAGTTCCTTTCTTTGGCGAGTAAGTCGAGGAGACTCCCATATCTAAGATGTCTTGTTTACTAATTTTCCAACTTATAGCCAGCCTTTCTGGGGACAGATGGTGGCCAACGCTGGTGCAGGACCCGCGCCGATACCCCATAAGGAACTCACGGTTGACAAACTCGCGGCAGCCATTCGTTACTGTCTATCTCCACAGGCCGCTGCCGCTGCCGCGATCATAGCCGACAAAATGGCATCTGAGGTTGGAGTTCGTGCTGCTGTACAGTCATTTCACAAAGGCCTCCCTCTGGAGCGAATTCGATGCGATGTAATACCAAGTGAGCCTGCCGTATGGTCATATTCCAAGTCCAAGAACCCGATCAAGTTATCAAAGGTGGCTGCAGAGGTTTTGATATCAGCCAATTCGATCGATCGTAAACACCTGAAGCCGTAAGTACCTAGCCTTGTTTACCTGATTCATTATTGGTATAGCCGCTGACTTCTTCTTGATAGGTACCAAAGTAACCCCATCCAAATCGAAACAACAAGGTGGGATCCTGTTTCAGGAGGCGCGTCTGCTGTAATGGCAACGGCAACCGGAATGGCTGGCAACATCACGGGCATCTTTACAAAGCCGATCGAGGAATACCGAGACAACCAGAAGCGACGCGCTGGAGAGCTAAAGTATACCCCAGGACGAAGTTCCCCATCCCTGCACGAAAGGTATAGCGATAAAGATCATCTCAGCATAGAGCGCCTCTCAAACGAATCCGCGCGACCCAGAAGTGCACACTCTGGAAATCTCGCCGGTCGCATGGCTGGAGCTTCAGCCAAAAGCACAGGCAAGATTGGCCAAACAGCTACAAAAGGAATGCTAGTGGATATTCCACTCGCCATAACAGAGGGATTGAAATCGGTTCCACAACTCTACGGCAGCAATGTACGCAATCATGGACCAGTGACAGATGCCAAGAGTGGCATGGTAGTGGCGGGCAAGACATTTGCGTGGGGTTTCATCGATGGTATAAGCGACGTTGTGGTACAACCATATAAAGGCGCGAAGAAGGAGGGTGCCCTGGGCGCTGCTAAAGGACTTGGAAAGGGGGCGATGAATCTGGTGACCAAAAGTGGTGCTGGAATGTTTGGATTGTTTGCATATCCCAGTGCAGGAATCAGCAAGAGTCTACGTACAGCTACATATAGCTCGACACGTAAGACAATTGCTGAGGAGCGCCATGCAGAAGGCGTTTCGATAATGAAGAATGCGGCTGGATTGCAACTAGACTGTAGTAAAGTGTTGGGGGACTTTGACCGTTTGAAATAGGTAAATAGACTGAAATCCTATTTATTAAGTTTTACACTACTTGCCAAACTGTTATGGCCTCCAAAATCTATATGCCCGTTAGCTGAAGCCGCTTGGGGGCGGCCATGACATAATTAAGAATAAGATTAATGGCTAGGCGGTTAGAATACCTTGCCAGCCCAACCACTATCGTCGCCCTCGACTCGAGAAAACAGTGTCGATGGCAGATATCGACAGATCTATGGCAATCTTAATATAGCAGATGGTCAAAGTTCAAGTCATAACCACCAGGGTCGAGACTATCCTCAAATTCTCTCAACTCATCAATGTCCAGATTTCCAATCGCCATATTATCAGGATCTAACAGGTCCCAGCCAGCAATGGCATCCTCTGTACTTGTGTCATGAAAGCTTTGTGCTGCCTCCGTCTCGATAATGGGAAGTTCACGGTGTGAACTTGATAGGTCTGGCTCATCTTGGACCGCCAAAGAGGTAGCAGTCAATGTTTGGTCTTGAGAATCATCCAGAACCTCATTGACTGGAGCTAGGCTTGCGGGGAGACCCCCGTGCTCGGTCGGGGGTAACAGACTCGGTAAGACTTCATCAAAGGCGTTCCAGACGGCAGAAGAAACTGTTTCAAACAGCGAGCGCTCAGATACCTCAGAGCTAAACTGAAACCCGGGCATGTTTCGTATACTGGTGTTTATGTCGAGTATCACACGGGCAGGAACCTCCCTTCGTAGAAAGCCGCGATATTGAACCCGCGTTTCCGGAGTCATGGGTGCCTCGAGGATTTGCAAATCACAATCTATATACGGGTTAATGAAAGGATAATGAGTGAATATTCTAGATAAAACTTACATGGTGATGGTATGTCTTCGGTTTTCGGAAATAGAACCTTGTACATGTGCTTCCACTTTTCTTCTTCGGAAAAGTTCTGGATGCCTCGCCTTGACTTGAGACGCTCTTTAGTCTCGTTATCGATACCTGGTATTTCTCTAGACGGACTGACGACTTCACAAGCCGGGTCCTGGCGGAGATGAGCATCTAGTTCTTTCTCCGTTTTTACGATTCCAAAACATCTCTTGCAATAAATTGGTGCTTTGTGTGACCTATAAATATGCTCCCTACTATAGTCAGCAAGTTGTTTCTTGGATTTAGTAGGCAGGCGTGTGCACTTTATCCGGTGAACGCTTGGCCAACCTTTTTGGCACCGAGGCCATGGATTTCCGGGATATTCTTTGACAAATGGACAGGCGAGATTCGGTATTGGTTCAGATGCCGCGCGTTCTGTCTTGCGACGTTTCTCATGATCATCACCGTTTCCTCTGCCGCCAGCATGCGCATCATCACCTTCACTCTCTCGATCATCGATTCCCCTCTTCTTGCTATTACCATGACTTTCAGCCGGCGGGACACTTTGACCAGTGGATTGTGTAGAGTCGGAAGCCCCTGAATTTTGGATGTGTCCTGGAGAACAAGTTTTCACCCAGTCGACAACCCGTTGGACAACCAGTGCGGTGACCTTATCTTTGAGGGCAGTGACAGAGGCTAGGAGGGCTGGATCCAGCGAAGAAGCCAGAAATGCGTCTTCGAAAGATTCATCTGTTTGCCGTGAGACGTCAGACATGGACTCGTCAGTCTCGCTTGTCTCAGTCTCAGTTACACACGTGTCCGGAGTCAACCCATGTTACGTATCGCCCTTGCTAGAGAGAGATTTAGAACTGGCATCCAGTGTGGTTTCTGTTCTCGTCGCTGTAGATGGGATCATTGCTTTAGCTGGATAACTCCGTGGGGTCGAAAGGTGACCTCTATCGACGGGATCATCCATACTGAGTCTACGCATCGACTCACTCGGAGGTCCTGCATCTGACAGTCGTTCCTCGATGGTACTCAACTCTTCATCTGGATTCTCCTCAACCTGGAGACGTCCACTAGCAAGCGGTGACTGTATCTTTGGTGTATTGAATGGTGAAGAGAGTAGTAAGCCTTTGTTCAAACGACGCTGCTGGGCAACCCAGCCTGCCAAAGCCACCTGATCAGACACAGTCAACGAGCTATCCTTGGCTGATTCAAGTGACGCGATCGAGTCAGTAGGCCCTGAGGCAGCGATGAGCTGTTGGTATACTGGAACATTTGCTGATGCAGAGAGTCGTTCTTTGGTTTGCGGATCGAGGTATGGGATAGGTGGCACGGGAATCTTGTCATGATCTCGATGGTTACGAAGTGATTCTCGGTATACATTAAGAGATGAAGAAGATGACAGAGTCTTTCTGAACAGAGATCGTCGACGAGAAGGCGTGGAACTAGCCCTGCCAATGGACGAGTCGTAGGTGCTAGCGGCTGAAATTATAGAAGAAGGTCGTGTAAAGGGAAAGCTAAAGGTGGAGTCTCGTGCAGACGTCGAGGCCTGAAATGTGTCCTCAGAAAGTCTTCGTAACAGGTCGAGTTCGGACGGGTTGTATGTAGCAAAAGAAAAGTTTTGACCATACTCGGGGATGTCTGTATCGCAAGTTGAAGTCACTGGTTGACTCTGAGACAAAATGTCAGCACTTGTATCAATGTAAAATAAAAAAAGAGGCAACATACCAGGCTGCGACGACGTATAACATCGTCCTTTTCTAGATCACAGTTAGCATAGTCAGGAACTAGTCGATGGAAAACAGGAACTCACCTCTCAAACCTGTGTTGTAGGGATCCAGAATCAACGCAGATGCCGCCCTGTTGGCAACATCATATTGGCTACCAACTCCCGTAAGCTCAACCGACTGTAGAGGCAGGATAGGCGCCGAGGTAACTCGTTTCCTTTTCACTCCTGGATAGCTCTTGATCCATCGGCGATGGCTTTCGGATTTGACCGCAGGGCCCTCCTCATCCTCTGGTGGGAACGAGACAGTTTGATCTACAGGATGTTGTTGTAACCCAGTCGGCCCCATTTGTGCGACGTCGAGTATATTCGAGTCGGGAGATCTATTGTCGCTTGGAGTGTCCAGCTCATTATCCGTTGTCGGCGAGGAATCTCCATCCTTCCAAAGAACCGCCATCTTCTCTTTGAGGGAATTAGACATCAACCGGGAGGAAGGCCGTACTTTGACGTAAGAGGGGAGCAAACCCGGGGCTTTGTTCAAGTAATGTCTTCCTTTGTGTTTGAGGCGCTCACGCAAGGATCGGGGCTTTGCATCTGTGGTTTGCTGGCTTTTTTCAGGCCTAATCCTGGGTGCCACGTCGGCAGCTGGCGCTATAGGCGAGGACATGGCAGGCGGGAATGATAGTGGGCTGTTACAGGGCCAAGGCAACGGCGTTACACCTACACGCCTCAATTACCGTTAAACAATTAAAATGCGATGGGTTCGGGATGAGTTGTACAAAGAGAAAGAAAAAAATAATTGTAAAGTGGCTCCATGTCTGGGTAATGCTCATGACTGCCCCTGGGTCGCCTTGAGCGGCCGGCGAGGCGTTTTTTTTCGAGCCATGGTTCGCAAACTGCAGCCTACAAGGCGCTCGGTCAGTCGACTTGCATTTGGAGGCAGGGCCATCTATCATAGGCTAAGCAGGGGTAGAGAAAAATGGTAGTGGGGCTCGCCTACAGTTTTGCGCATGCGCATAACTTAAGATCGCAGAACAACAGGCCGCAAACATTTACTGCTGTAGAAAGGAAAATGAAGGTTGAGCAAAAGTGTGTAGTAAATAGTTGTGGGTAGGTCGCAATCTCCATTGCGCATCATAGAAATCTCAGGTATCTAGTATATAAGTAAAATTCATAAAATGAGGCTCCAGGCTGGTATATAAAATCATGGGAGGTCTTCACGACTGGAGACGCCCGCAATTCGTAAGAGATTCATCAGACCAAGATTGTTACAAATACTGTGATTAAAATCATTAGACAATGCCATCCCAATTGTCAATTATTTCAATATTACCGAATCAGGGGTCATCCTCTTCTGTCACCAGGTTTGTCTAGTATATCCCATTACTTAGTTGAACCACTTGTACTAAACTGTCCAGCAGTAACACCACTAAAACTTCCCCGCCTAGCGCTGGCCTCTCGCTGACTATGTCGCGATTCCTTGGGGAACCAGTTCCTGTTAATGCATACATTGCATGTGGAGGTAGCGGCTAAACTTTTTGGGAATGTGACTACGGTCAGTCGTTTATATTAATGGCCGGCTATGTACTATTAAGCTTCTGCAGCGTGGAAGTGCTCTACTATGTATTTTTATAAGGAGATAAACCTCAGTATATAATGTCGACCAGCCAAATGATAATTACTGTATAAAAAAAAGAAAAATTACTAACATAAAATAACGATTTTAACATGATTGCTATTCCACAAGCCTTTACACATTACTATCTTGCCGACCCAGGGTCTCTAACAGCGCGCTATTACTTATATCGCAGTAGGCTCGGCGGCAATTACTGCTTTTATTTCTACAGGCGTAATAACTATAAACAATTTCCAGAATATTAACAGTAGTCCACTTCTCAACAGTGAGTGATAGGTCTTGATTTGTATTTTTATGAGACCTTTCTGCAAGGACTGTTGAGTTCTTGTAGATAAGAGCGGTGAAGGGGAATCAGACATGTTACACCTTAAGTGTCTCTGGATAGACTGCTTACTGCTTGCCAGCCTGCTGAGCATCAGGACGCGCGCACATAGTGTAAGCACATTCATGTCATATGCGCCATCTCGCGGCGAGGACCAACTACAAACTATCCTACATGCAGTTCATCTCGGGGACCAGACAGCGAGGTTAGTTAATCTACATGAGTTACATGAGCCACCTCGGCTTTCTCAACTCGCTTTTGCTCAAGAGTGATTAATGTCTCGGGACGCTCTCTCTGCGTGAGCTCTGGAACGCGGCAAACGATTAGGCCTGGGTTCTGTATAAAGATCTGGTCCATATCCTCGAGGGTTCGGCGAGCGGTTTCGGGATACAGGAAGTAAACGATCGGGAAGTAGGAGTAGCAAAAGCCGGCAAATACTATACTTAATCAGCGGTTTGCTCACGGGTGGAGTTACTGGATACCTACAGAGGAAGAAGCCCCAATTGAGATTGTCAACGCCAGTTTTGGTGAATTGAGTAACGATGAAGCCACCCATCCAGTTCGTGGCTGTGGCCGCTGCAGCTCCCCGCGTGCGCCAGCCGAGGGAGTTGACTTCTGAGTTGAACACCCATGGTACCTTGGCAAAGCTGGTACCGTAACAGAAGTAGTAAATAAAGAAGAAGGCAGTAGTGACTTCGCCGAGCTATGGAATACGTTAGCTGCTTCTCTTCAATTTATATATCTCTGATCCATGACGTACGCTCTCCTTCATGCCCGGATTATGCTTAGCGCCGAGAAGAGTCATGGACACAATCATATAGCACGAGCCCATTGTCGCTGCTCCATAAAGCATCATCCTAGGAGGGTCAGTAGGTCAACGAGGTATTCGTGGGCTCGGTCAAAGCTTACTTTCGGCGACCAAGGCGGTCAATGATAAACAGACAGCAAATGGCGGCAAACAGGTAGATAGTACCATTGACACCAGTGAGAAGGCGACTTCGGCGCGCGCTGTAGCCAAGAACCTGCTGTAACATGGTGGGGAGGTAGTATCCGAGAGCATTGACCCCTGAGAACTGCTGCATGAATTGTGTACCGCACGACAGTAGAATCCTACGAAGGTTCTGAGTCTTGTCACGGCACCTGAGCATATCAATCGTAGATACAGTCTCATTGCGCTCTTGTTGGATCGTCGCTTGGATTGACCTGAACTCAGTTATGACATCGACGTCCTCGATGGTCGCGTTGCTGCCAGCAAGTCGTGCTATGACAACAAGAGCCTCGTCATGTCGGTCCTTGAGCATCAGCCATCTCGGCGAGTCGGGCACAAACAATAGCGCAACGGCGATAACGCAGGGGAATAGGAGCTGAAATCCGAGGGGGAAACGCCACTGAATAGGGCCGCTTCTCACACCGAGGGCGTAATTCATCCAGTTGGCGAGACAAAAGGCGGCGGTATTGCAAAGGGACTGTACAACAACGAGTTTGCCTCGAACGCGAGGCTTGGAGCATTCGGCCTGATAGACGGGACAGGTTGATGAGGTGACACCTACGAGCCAAGGCGTGAGAATGTAGTTCAACTTGCGTGCGGGAGATGAACATTAGAGACATACCCATACCGAATCCGTTAATGACACGACCGACTATCATCTGAGGAAGATGCCATGATACGATCTGTAGGACAGCGCCGATGAGGTTGCTGAGGAGACCAACCCAGATGGTCTTCTTGCGCCCCAACTTGTCGCCGCAAACAAAGGCAAATATTGCCCCGAAAAAGGCGCCCAGCTGTATTGCAGTTGAGTATTTGCACTTGGTCAAAGGTAGCATGTCACTTACTGCAAAGCAACTGGAAACAATTCCAGAGATACTCGCGACCTTAGTCTCGGGGAACCAGTACTTGAAGTCGGCTGAGATGAGAACTGAGGAGAAAACGCCCTGATAGACCGTCGATGAGTGACTTTCCTGGACCTGATACGGCATGGGCTAGCTTACCTGGTCGTAACCAAACCATGACATGGAGACTATGTAGACGCATCAGCATAGAGCTCATCAGGGAGTTACCGAGTTACTGACCAGCATTGACAAGTGTCACGCACACCAAAAGTGGCGTGCCCCTGAGATTACCCAAAGCCATTGAGTATCAGTCTTGTGAAGAGAAGAGAGTTGTGAGAGGATGACGATGAGATCAAACAGCGGAGGAAGTGATGGCCTGTTGCCATTTATAATAATCACAGGGACGCCATCTCTATATCAGGCGCCTTTGCTGGTTGCCAGACGTTCGGGTCTGGGGTCTGGGGTATGATCTGGGGAACCTCGAGCTAATGAGAGGTTGTGCGGGGAAATTGATCAGACAACCCATCGGCTGATGCACGCTTCGGCGTAGACTGTGTGAGAGTAGCGAGGGAGGAATTAAATCCGGGTAGCATTAACCGCTTCAACACAAACTAGTCTAGCATTAGGCTCAGTATGGGCAAGCGTGATTGGCGGCGGGGATAGGCGGCAGAGCACCCGCGTCTTTGTTATCGGCTAGCTAGCGGGGTAAGGCGGCACATTGAACCGACAGTCAAGACATGAGAGCTCATCATGCGGTACGACACAAGCGATGTAGATAGTGTCCCGGTAAAAATAATGAAGGCACATTATGCAAGATTATAATGACAACTTGCAATTCTTTCTTCCTTCATCATTGATACTATTGAGCAAATCCTGTCCATGATGGTGTCTTCGCCTCCCGCAATGTTCGTTGAAACATACACCCCTCTCGGACTATTATAAAACGACTAACTGATCTTGGCTTATTAGACAATATGTGTTGGTAACTGGTGCCACCGGGTTTATTGGTGCACATGTTGTCGACCAACTTCTGTCGCATGGTATAAAAGTCCGCGGGGCTACTCGATCATTATCTCAAGGCAAGGCGATGATTGATGCGAGGCCTGAGTTTCGACAGAAGCTTGATTTCGTTCAGATTGGCGACTTTGAGAATCCGGGAGGGTTTGTAGGCGCCATTCAGGACATTGATGCCGTTATTCATGTGGCAAGTGTGCGTGCTATGAAAGACCAGCATATTGTTGCGCAGATATTGACCCCATCTAGCCTTTCACGTATGACACCAAGGACAACGAGAAGGAGTTGATTATACCAGCCATCAATGGTGTTGATTCCATCCTCAAAGCGGCAGCTACTTCACCGAAAGTAAAGCGCGTCGTCATCACGTCTTCCTTTGCATCCGTCCTTGATGCCGGGCGCAAGGCACCACCGTACTTCACTTATACCGGCCATGACTGGAACCCTCTTTCATACGAAGAGTCGGTCGACCCGGGAACAAGTGCTGTGATAGCATACCGTGGATCCAAGAAGTTTGCAGAACTCAAAGCTTGGGACTTCATCGCTAAAGAGAAGCCCTCCTTCGACCTAGTCACCCTTTGCCCGCCTATGACGTTTGGTCCCATACGACATCCCGTTACGAACGTCGACGCGCTGAACGAGTCAAACAAGATGCTCTTCAAAATAGCCTGCGGCGAAAGTCCGCTCCCAATTGCCAGGGTGCCATTCTGGATCGACGTTCGCAACCTTGCCAAGGCTCACGTGGAGGCACTTTTGCGGCCTGAGGCTGGCGGAAAGCGATACATTCCAGCATCTCCTGAAAGGTTTACATATAGCATGGCCGCCAACATCATTGGATCGCATTTTGCCTGGGCAGATAATGTGTCGAAAGAGGTGCAGGCTCCTGACGAGTCTCATGGCGTGGATGGGGAGACGGCTGCGCGGGAATTGGGTCTTGATTACATACCTTTTACAAGGACTGTTGTCGACTTGATCACGCAGGTAAGGAATATGCACAAGTCATGATTATTGTAACTGTTTAGCATAGCACTGGACACGAATACGCGGCAGCTACCGCTAAAACAGAAAGCGGGTATAGGCGGCTTTAGCGAGCCGAGTTGTGTCTGTGGCCCTAAACAGTTTAGTGTCTTAGGAAATTTGCCAAACTTGATATAGGGTACCTGGCCATGTGAATAATATTATATAAAAGATAAGTACTTAGCATTCATAGCTTTTAGTTTTAAAGAACTTAAGAACATGCTTAATTCTATAGAAAACAGTAAGTAAATTCTTATATTAAATGCCTTTCTTAAAGGCTGCATTAAGCATGAGATTTGGCGATGGGATGGGTTAGCAAGTTAATTAACATGTCATTGCATAGGCCAGTGTGCAGCCCTTCTTAGGCCTAGCAGTTGCCAATCTGTCTTTGTCCAAAACCGCATCTCCTGTTATAGTTATTAATATGCTATTTTATGTTCTAACTTGCGTTTGTTATAAGTATTAACAGGAATTTATAACCGTCAATACTGCTGATGTATACGCACTCGGTGCATTGTAAATCCGTCCCGTTGAGTGCGGGGCGTAACTGTTGGAGACATCCATGATTGACTGTATTATTCTTTTTGTCAACGATATTCGATTTCTCGATTCGAACATGAGCTTCAATCGGCAAAGAGTAGCATTGGCATGCACTTATTGTCGCCACCGGTAAGCCGTGTGCCACCGAAAACGGAGGCGCAAGTTGCTGAGCTGCAGTAGAAAACGACGATGTGACGCCACCAAGCCAAGATGCAATAATTGCACCAGGTCAGGAGCTGAATGTCATTACGATGAAGCACCCTCACAAAGGTATAGTCATGCTACCACCTTCTCTAGACACAGATTCTAACGATTGCCTCACAGAATCGATACTTCTGGGGGCACAAAGGAAATAATAAGTCGGTTGAAAGATATCAAAGACATGCTGGCGGAGCAACAGCAGCACTTAACAGCCTTATCATCCCGGGACCATTCTCAGCCAACATCTCGCGTCAGTTCATCGCCAGGCGCTGTATTAAATGTAAACAGTGGATTGATAATCAGTGCTTCCGCAAATGGGACGCAACCCGCCGAGGACGAGCCTCTGCAATTCCCGTCACATATGAGAGAGCCGTTGGACGTAGCATCTGAACCGATGAATATTCCGGCCGAGCACAAGACCTCTTCAAGTTACCTTCTAGGTCTCCCAGCCGTGAAAATGCTAGTGGGCGAGTATCCAACAAACCTTTTCTTCCTACTAGAGAGCCAGAGTCCTCTACCACCAGAGCTATCTCCAGAACAGTCGCAGAATCCCCTACCTCCGTTCCAAATAGAACGACCGGTGCTTGACCACCTAGTTGCCACCTTTTTCTCGTCGGTACACGTTAGCCACCCAGTACTCGACCAGGCAGAGTTTACAGAGATCTACGAACGATTCCTAGTCAAGGGAGCAGACTCGAGCACAGAGTCGGCTTTATGTATGACAGTCTTTGCTCTCGGTGCTGTTTCCGGTCAACCGATAGGTTCTTGCCATCCATTCACTTCTCCCAACGATACAGAATACATGAAATATGCTCTACCAACGCTCATGCTCCGCTCATTATGGTTGTTTTCCTTCGACCTCACATTAGCTCAGGCACTTGTTTTGGCGAGTGTCTACTTTGCATATATTGTCCGCCCGCTTCATAGTTGGCGACTCATATACCTGGCTACTAATCTCTTACAACTCAAGCTTTCAAGGTCAGTACTGCATACTATCAGCTAGCTAATCGCTAACCAGACTAGCTTGGATTGCCAAAAGCAAACGCTCAATACAGAGGTCGATATACTGCGGCTGTTTTGGTCTTGCTTTATTATTGAATGCGACAGACTTGCTGAGCTGGAACTCCCTAGAAGCAGTCTTCAACAGTTGATAGACGATACAAATCTTCCCCGATGTGGGAACCTAGATGATCTTCACATGACAGCCTATCTGGCCGAGATATCTATCCGACGACTGTTGAACCGCATCCACAACTCCCTATACCCAAGAACACCAAACTCTCTCAACGCATCTCTTTCATCATCCTCACTGATGACATCAAAAGAGTTCTCCATCGACGAAATAACTTCAATCACCTCTGTTTGTGAAGAACTGCACCGTCAACTCGACCTATGGCACGCAGCGATCCCCGAGCAGTTCCGACCACCACTGAGTTTTGAGGAAATAGACAATGATAGGATATCCATATTGAGAATCCGATACTATGCCGCCAAGCATATCATTTACCGACCTTTTGTTCTTCATGTTACAACGCACACGAGCTCACGCGTTTCGAATGCAATTGTCGAGAAGGCAGGTATTTGTATCGAAAGTTGTAGTTTCTATCTTTACCACACCTCTAAAATTCTTCGCGCTCCAAGTCAATATACATGGACTTTTGCACTGTCGTAAGTATCCTCCATCAGGCCACAGGGTCTTATACTAAGTTGCGAAATCAGGTCCCTTGGAGCGGTGATTATACTGACATTGTCATCGCTCAATTCTGAGCTCCGGCACTTTGTTCCTGACATAGAGAGCCTCCAAACTCTGGCCATTGATAACCTGAGTCAATGGAATGTTTCAAGTATATCTGACGTTTTGGCAATACTGAAGGAGATAAGGAGGAAGACACGTCTTCGAACAAGAGTCTGAAAGACTTGACATTGCCTGTTTTTTCGTATTGTTCAAACATTGCTTCACATTACTGGAGATCAAGGTGTAAAAATGATGATGATTGAGGGGACTGAATCCAAATATTATAGCTCGCCACCCGTAGGCTGTGCGATAATCTCTAACCCAATTTCAGATATCCAGAACTTGCCATCAGGATAAGTATACTTTTCAAGCGCTTCATCGGTATAGCCGGTAGAGTAACCCGGTGATAATGGCGTGACGTAGTGAGTATCGACAATCTTGGAGGGATGTCGCAAGTTCTCGCGGTGGCTGTCGGCATTTTCCAACATCGACTTGCGTCCACTGATAGCAACGTAGTCAATCGTACTGAGATGGGATGTGAGTTCCGTTAGGCCCATCGCACCATTATGTGGAACGCATGGGACATTAAACTTGAGGGCCATCAGCATGACCGCCTAGAAGGAGGCTGATTAGCTGGGGACGAGATTCAATAGTAACTGTTGATGAGGACTTACAAGACATTCGTTAACGCTACCAAGTCTAACAGCGTCGATCTGTGCAACATCAGTTGCTTCAGCTTGTAGTAGCTGCTTGAAAGTGACCCTGTTTTGTGCTGCTTCGCCGGTGGCAACACCTACGCCATACGGCTTCAGCGCTTTGCGAATAGCCGCGTGTCCCAGCACGTCGTCCGGGTTTGTGGGCTCTGCAAGATTATTAGACATGTTTGTTCAGTTGGCTGAAGGAGGTTGAGGCATACCTTCAATAAACACTGGCTTGAACTCCACCAAATGCTTCATATAATCAATAGCCTCAGGTACGCTCCATACCTGTTCCGACGTCAGTGATAGCTATCATAAAGTGGAGTGGCGACTTGCCTGATTAGCATCAATCATGATCTGGTAGTCATTATCATAACCCAAGACGTCTCTCACAGCAGACAATCTTTCTCTATCAGCCTCGATGCTGGTACCAACTTTGAACTTGAAGACCTTGTATCCTTGCGCCAATGTCTCATGCAACACCTCCTTCATCCTATCGCCAGAGAACGCCATCCATCCGGCGGATGTTGTATAGGCTGGCACGGCAACATTGTTGAATGCCTCCTTCAAGCGCTCCTCCTTGCCTTTGGCTGTCTTTTGAAGCATGCCGATGGCCTCGTCTGGTGTGATGACATCGGTGATATACCTGAAGTCAATGCAGCGGACAATCTCCTCGGGACTCATCTCACACACAATCTGCCACACCGGAAGACCTAAAATCTTGCCCCAGAGATCCCAGACAGCATTTAGTACGCCAGCAACAGCCAAATGTGTTACGCTCTTCTCAGGACCGATCCATCTGTATTGGGAGTCGGAGACCATATATCGCCAGGTCTTGCCCATGTTCCGAGTCAACTCATGCATTGTCTTTCCAACCACACGTTTAGCGAAGATGTTAAGAGCCATACAAATGAGTTCGCTTCCTCGGCCATTACTGAAAGCCTGTCTGGTCATTAGCAGCAATTTTGAAGGTGTTGACCGTAAAAGGACTCACAATACCTTCACCGATCAGATCACGGTGATTGGTATGAAGTTGAATGTATGGATGCGACCCATTCGTGCCAACATGCATAGCGTCTGAGCCAACTCCGTCTAGACTAGTGGGGAATCTGATGTCGGTAACGGTGAAGCTGGTGATGGTAACATCATCAACTTCTAACGGAGTCTTTGAGGATGGCATTGTAGCGGCGTAAACAGGATGGGATAGAGGTTCTGGCTTTCTAAGGTAAGAACTTACAATTCGATTTGTAAATCATTTTGTGATAATGAGGGCCCTTTTAAAGAGCTTATAACCTGTCCCATTGATGGCAATGAGAATGCGGAAGTCAGATCCGCAATGTGACGTTAGAGGATTGCGGGGTTCCGCACGGAGCAGCGGGCTTATCTGCCGACTATCCCCGTCAGCTCTGACTGCATGTTTGGCTGTCACTTACTCTTCTGACAATACTGGTCCCAAAGTGGTTAGACAAAAGGACCGGACAAACGTTTATATCAAACACGGATCAATAAGTTCACCAGTCTGTCTATAGTGCTTTTTGGCACAGATGTTCAGGTCTGGGGTCTGGTCTAGAGAATATCATATTAGTAAGATGTTATTGAGGGAAATTAATTAAGTTATATTAAAATAGTTTAATTATTAAC
>JAAOAS010000148.1:0-18069 GCA_013396035.1 Fusarium pseudocircinatum
CTATAAAGTAAATTGCCTTAATTATTTAGTTATTAAGTATGTGTAATAAGTAAGTATGATAACAATGCTTTATTTTACATTTAAATGTCTTTTTAATTCATTCTTTATAGAATTGTATATTTCTATATAATCTCTATCGGCTGACAGTTCTTGGCACTGTCATTGCCACCCAGCTATAGGATAGCTGTCTATCTGGTCGCTGAGATATCTCAACCCATTCTCCAGGGCGTTCAATGAGCGATGAGGGTTAATTCAAATATAGAGACCAACATGCCAGTCAATTGACTAAGTAATTACTGCTAGATCTTGTCCAATAGTCTCTCGATAGTTCCGCGGATCCATTCACGCTGCTTCGCTCGATGTATATGATTCCCCCTCTTTAGGAGATCCCAAGGTCGAATGCACCTATACCTCCCATCACTACTTTCCTGGGCCATTGCTAAAAATACCTTCATCATGACCTCCATGTTGCTCAAGCGTGAGATGTCAGGCACATCTTTCTTGTCTGTCTCCTGCCGCGAAAAGTCCAGCAGCATTCCCGCCAGACCAGCTGCAATAGATGTGGAGTATGAAGTCCCACTCAGTAAAGGTTTATCCTCCGCGATCTCGACGCCTTCACCGAAGATTGCGAGACTATACTGCCTGTCATCAGGAGAAGGGTTGAAATCCCTTGACTCTCGGTTGCCAGCGTTGGTCGAGAAGATTCCGAAGACATGATGATGATCCTTAGCAGGGAAGTATATACTCTCCATATTTTGTGAGTTGGATGCAGCTGAGAAGATAAGAATTTGCTTTGAGCGAGCCCTGGTGATTGCTTTGGCAATTTCTGGTTGGTATTCTTTGAAGCCAAGAGCCATCGTGATGATGTTGACTTCATGCTTAGTAGCCCAGTCGATTGCATCCGCCACATTCTTCGCCTCTGCACGTGTCGGGTTGTTCGTCTTGAGGACCCTCGCGAGGTATAGACTTGCATTTGGGCAAGTTCGAACCAAGAGAGACACAGCATCAGAGCCGTGGCCTGTTTCATCATCTGGGTTACTGCCGTTGTTATTTACATAGTCTTTGTACTCCGCTATGATTCCAAAATAATGATAGTGATCATGGTCTTCTAGGTTGATGCCGGTGTCTAAGACAGCGATCTTTATTCGCTCATAACCCGACCCAGTTCCAGCGTCTTCTGATTGAAGGGTGTCCTTGAGTCTGTTGTAGTTGTCGAACCAGCATTGTGAGAGTTGGCGTTTCCTATGGTCATTCAGTATCTAGCCAGTGACACGAACGTCATATTAGTAGAAATACCTAGCTTCATTGTTCATACCGCTATCAGCCGCTGATTGGACTTCTGGTCTAGACAGAGCCTGTCTTGAAGCCTTTATGCTTCGTGTCGCCACTGCAAATCGGCTTTGCACTGATTTGTATAGAACGTTTACAGTGTCCGGGCTTTGAAATTTGCTGACCCATTCCTCCAGAGGAAGAACAATCTCGCTGTAGATAACAGATCGCAATGCGCTAGGCCAATCAGCACTCATCTTTTCTTGGGCGCTTAGATTCTCGTCCATCTTTTTCGCAAACTCTCTATGCTTGATACATATTGGTAGAACTTTCCTGAACGGGGACAGGGGGGCCATTTCTGGGAGGATGTAGGCTGGGTGATTGGGATCGAGGAGCTTTCCAGCAATCTTGTAGTCGGTATTGATGTTAATTGCACCTGGTGGACACAAGTCCGGGTCGTCCCGATAAACTTCCATAGAAGTTCTTGTCTCCAACTCGAGAAGCAATAGGCCAAGAGCAAGGATCTGGGGCATATCATGGATCATTCCCTTTGGCGTAGTCTCACTCAGAGTTTCAGATTTATGCGTATCATCCTCGTTGAATCGAAGAAGCAGCATCGGCTCATCGGGGTACAACCCCTCTATCCTGTCTCGCTCCTCAACAAGGAACTGGATATTCTCCTTTGTGAAGCCTTGGCCTATTAGATTCGAATCGTAGAATTGCGCGGTCGCCCTGGCCAACAGCGATGCCAAAACAGCTTTCATCTTGTCACTGAATTTAGCCTTCGGTTCGTCGAGAAGGGCTGCTAGTGGAACTGCCCGTTGGCTTGTGATCCAATTCCGGCTGATATCTCGATAATCTCGCATAAGCAGCTTCCCATTCTGAGAAGAGAGAAGAAGCTGCGCTTGGCTACGGCCACTGATATGCTCACAGAAGCTCGCACAGGTGATAGGCATGTGGTTTGTCTGAGGCTGGCATAGAGGCCGCTGCTCACTGCGTTCCCACGAAAATTGGCTATGGTAGGTACGATTAGCGAGCGCGTCTGAATGAATATTGAATGGGCGCTAGACCTACACCTTTGGTGGCTTTGGAGGCCGTGATTGCCATATCTGAATACACACGTCTTGCCAATGGCATTCTCCAACGTGTGGATGGTCAAAGAACAGGACACCGAATTCAGCGGTAGCTTCATCGGTAAGGAGACTTCTGTAACCATTCAACCGGATATGAGTTGTTATACTTTGCTCAGAGCCTTCTTGCTCGCATAATCGATACTGAAGAAGAGTGTGATAGAGACGCTTAATGTCTTCATCGAGGACGAAGCCCAGTTGTTTCACCTTGAGCTGTTGGACAGAAGACAGCGATTCGATCGGCTGTGCCTTATTAGCCTCTATTACTTCCTCTTTCGCGCTTTTGCTAGAGAAGTTCCTGAATCTCTTGAGAAGTTGAAGCCGGCCTTCAGCGGTGGCACTATCATATGCGGAGGCAAAATTTAGAATGCATTCCGTTGCCTTGTTCATATGAGATGAACCTTGGAGAGCATCGAGGGTTGGCCAACGTTTTGTGCCTTCTCCGGTACTGCTCTTCGATACTGAACGAGGCCACTGATGATGACTGTCAGTGTCATTTATAATCAGGAAGTCAATGTTCAAGCAATGTGAGAACTTAGGAGGCGGGGTACAAATGCATTTCCCAGGCCTCATACATGCCAGATTTAAAGTGAATATAATACGTACGCTAGAGAGCCTCTCAAGATTATTCAAGAGACTCTCGACCTTCTTTTTTCCCCCATGGTGAGAGTGAGGTAACGTTTGTAAAGACAATTTGATGTTCCAGAGGTAACTGCTTAAATTGTTGCAGAATTGGGACGCTTCTCCGTTGTGACGGCCATGTCTTTCCTTTATGAACTTTGCGATCTGTCTCACTCTTTCGATCGTCTCGATAGCGAAAAGACTGAAGCTTTCACAAGAGGCTACGTCATTGTCTTGTCGAGCTACTTTTGCGTGGAGAGACATAATGAGATCGGCTGAGCTCCTTTGTAATCAGGAGATCTAAAAGGTGAGATACAGCTCAGCCGCACCAAGCCGAGGACCAACGAAATGCACGTGACTACACCTGACTTAAATGCGGGGCGATCGATCAATGCCAAAAATAAAGGCGGTTCATACGTTATAACTATAATTTTTGACGACATATTACCTTCCACTGGTCTTGAGAAAATATGACTAGATGTGCGATGTAATTTCTCTTTTACCCGCTGAAATCTATATCAGTCGCTAACCAAGAGGAATATTCTCGCAATACGGAAGGGCAGAAACAATGAAAACCGCGTCGAAAGAGTATCAAATCTCTACATTGTTCAGGCAAATATCTAAATTTTCAAAAGGCTTCTTTGCAATCTCACCACATAGAATCTCACCTGAATTGCCACCAGTCAGAGGTCCTTTCGATGTTGATTTTCAAAAGGACAAGCAATGTTTTGCTCATAACTTAATCTGCTTGTTGCTGCAGCTGAGGCAGGCAGCAAGGCAAACACGCAATTGTTGTGGGAGCGCGCATATCTCGTGCTAGCCAGTGGTGACTTGTTACTGGCTCACGCGACCATTATGATAACGCGCAGACCTCTTGTTAGCCAATCATAACGTGTTGTTGGTTAAATCAAGGTGGCACAGTTTCATCCGTGCGCTGCTTGCGTATTTAGCGACAGGGGTCGCACCAAGGTCAGCATTCTCCTTTAATATTTATTCTTCGCTGAAGCGGCTCCGAAGGCCTCCAACTTCCCCCTCAAGCCACTGCATCATGAAAAGAAAGAACAGTCAAAATTCAGAGCGGCATGCTAAGCGCAAGCGGGCAGCGCGTTTATTATGGAGCACCACCGATCGACTTCAACTTCTAGCATACCTGAACTGGTGTGTACAGCACTACGTAAAATTCGAAGCCACGGCTCCTGGTTATCTCAAAAATGCAACGGGCAAGGACTTCTCGAAAAAGCACATTCGAAGAAAGCTATACCAGGAATGGCAATACTATGGAACAGTCAAAAAGTTCGAGGATGTATTTGAGCTAGGTACAGCAGCTTTCATGCCTCTACTAGGCAATGAGCAGGAGATCTTCAACCAGAATATCGCCAGGATAAGCTCTGTCAACCCAACGCATTGCAGATTAAGGAGATCTATGAGCCCTGATCTTACTGAAGATGAACTCGCAAGTGATGATAACACAGATAGTGTTCAGGGCGAGGGCGGACCCGGACTAAGCACAATTGCCTTGCCAGAACTCTCAGATATGGAACTCGAGCTCAATCCTACTATGCCCCACTCACAGAAGAATACTGTGACTGTTATCTCGCAGGCACGATTAAGCCAGTTGGAGGCACTTCTTATAAAGCAGAAGACGTATTCTCTTACTTTAGAAAACAGAATCTCCGAGCTCGAAAGGAGGAACCACGACTTGGACCATTGCATTCGCCTTGCCAGCTCAGCCCAGGGTAATCATGGGGAGGAAGCTCGGCTTCGACATGAAATAGCTCTTTTGAAGAACAGGCTTCACGAACACCAAGTTCTTACAAAGAACCACGGGGATCTGGAATCAGATAGGCTTGGGTTCATCAATACCTCTCTCCGGGCAGAGTATGGAAACCTCCACTCAAATATCGTCGACACATCTGCAAACATCTGTGGTTTGAGTTCGGATGATGCGCTCCCTGAACAACGAACGGGGTATTCTAACCTGGCAAATAATTGGGCTAGACGTATAGGCGGGCGGGATCTCGGCTCTCTCCTCGGCCACTGTGAAGCAGCGCAGATCCCGAAGAAAGTCATATTGGTCTCGTTGCTGGCAGCGGGCATCTTTGAGCTAGTTCTTGAGACAGTGTTTCCAGCCTTTCTGGCTGCTGACTCACCACTCTTGGACCAGTACAGAAAGCATGTCGAAACTCAATGTAAGAATAACTTCTTCTTCACACTCAGCATTGCTTGCTACCCAGAGACCGATCTAACAAGACTAGGGGGACCGAACGCACTCCAAAGGCTTGACATTATTTCTCTAAAGTCCTTCGCATCATACAGGGATGTGAAAACCGGGATCTTTTCAGAAAGATCCGACAAGGTTTCAAGCTTGATTCTGGATAGTCTACGCTTCTTTTTACCATTAGAAAGCTGGGATATATCTGTCCGTTCACCCCATAATGATCTAGAAACGGAGATTATTGACGACATGAGAAATACGTTGCACCATGCTTTCAACGTCAAAATTGAGTTGATGCTGTCTGTAAGACGGCTTAAACATCTCTTCTTCACGCCTGGTACACTATTTGACGGTAAGAAGATGGAGGTCGTTAAACCTCAAGCTGGAAACTCTGCACTCCTGGGTCGAGAGGTTCAAATATGCTTATTACCTGCTCTTTTCGCCGTTGCAGAGACAACCAATGAGACTGAAGTTGAGGAGGAGACAAGTTTAAGTGCAACTTACAGCAAGTGTTTGCCAGAAGTTACAGAGGAGGATGCTGAGTCTCTTGTTCTTGTAGAAAAGGCAATTGTATTTCTTAAGATGTAAGATCAGAAAGCAACTTATGCCTGTTAATGCTGAAATGCTGATAGAATGCCTACGGGGAAGAAGTGCTATGAATACAGAAAAGCTTTGGCATCCAAAGGCTTTAACCTGATCGATGCAATAGCATGAAGCTGCCGTAAATCAAATGATCACAAATAAAAATGCATAGGAGCCAGAACATCAGATACGCCGATTGGCCAGCATCTTGGTAGCATCGTGCCGATTGCCGGCTCTCAGCCTTGGCTCGCCCTATAACTTAATTTTACGGTGGAGTTCTAGTGGAGTTTTAGTCCAAAACTCTGATCGATTAGACTGGGTCAAGTGACGACATCTTGGCTTTCGTCACGAGCCAAGAATTAAAAATCAGGGAAAATAATGTCTTGGGTCGATATACATAAGAAAAAAGCCCCAGGTCTGGTCAATTGAATATGTACACTATACGAGAAACATCGCGATCAAAATGTCGCAGCCAACCAGCCCAGAGTATCATGCAGGGAATTATACACGAACCCTCAATGGTCGCCCCGTTGATCTAGAATCTGGATCTACAACACGCGACAAAGCCTTTCCCAAGAACGCACCTCGACCACTCCGTCTAAAAGACCGCGTCGTCAGAATAACATGGAGTTGGTTCCCCTGCACAATGTCAACCGGCGGTCTCGCCAACCTCCTCAACGAACAGCCCTACACATTCACTGGTCTCAAAACCATCGGCAAAATATTCTTCATCCTGAACATCATCCTCTTCCTAACCTTCACAGCCCTCATAACCGCCCGCTTCGCCATGAAACCGCGCGCCTTCTCAACGAGTCTACATCATCCGTCTGAATCGTTCTTCTTTGGTGCTTTTTGGGTCTCTATTGCGCTGATACTTACGGGCGCGCAGTCGTATGGGGGTCCGGAGACGGGAGAGTGGTTTACGGTTGCTATGAGGGTGGTGTTTTGGATTTATTATGCTTGTGAGATGGTGGTGGCTGTGACTCAGTATCATATTATCTTTGAGACGGAGAGGCTTGATATTTCGGAGGCGTTGCCGGGTTGGATATTGCCTGCGTATCCGTTCTTGGTGACGGGGATACTGGCGGCCAAGGTGGCGGGGAGTCAACCGCAGTGGAGTGCGGTGCAGATTATAGTTGCTGGTTTGATGGGCCAGGGACTTGGATGGATGCTCGCGTTGTTCATTTATGCTGTTTATCTTTCGAGGCTGATTCAGCACAAGTTGCCGGATGCTTCCAAGAGACCTGGCATGTTTATCGCTGTTGGACCGACAGGTACCGTCTCCCCCATCCTTATTCTGATATCCATGTTAACTCTTCTAGCTTTCACGTGTGGTGGTTTGATTGCACTCGGCACCCAGGCCAAGTCCGCTCTACCAGATGACTTCCTCAGCACCCCCAGCATCCCCGCCGGCGAACTCTGGTCCGGCATGTCAGTAGCAGCAGGGCTCTTCATCTGGCTCATGGCCATTTGGTTCTCAGCCCTGTCAGCGATATCAGTCCTCCGCGCCGCTCGAAGAATGGAGTTTAGTTTGTCATGGTGGGCACTTGTCTTCCCCAACGTCGGTCTCGCTCTTGCTAGTATCAATGTTGGAAACACTCTATCGTCAAGGGGGATCAAAATTTTCGGATCGGCGTTGACGGTTGTGTTGGTTATTGTGTGGTTCATCTGTGCTGCTTTTCATATTCGAGCTATTATCAGGAGGGATTTACTTGCTGTTGGGAAGGATCTGGATGTTGAGCATGTGAATAAACAGCATGATAGAAAGGCTGAGAAGCAGAGAGATTAGCCAACGAGTAGCTACATTTGGACACCACTGGATGGTATCAATTGCGGCATTCAAAAGTACTTAGAGGATGGAGTAATGCAATATGGCCTGTTTTTATCGCTTTATTCTCCGTTTACTACTCTAACGTGTCTCACCCCTGCTTGACAAGGGATGCCAAGCTATCTCAGCGCTGGAAAGACGAGTTCCTCAAACCCTTGGCGACTAGCCGTACGGAAGACTTGGCGTCGTCACCAGTCGTCATTCCGTTCAACGTAACAGCCCTTGCGCTTAGAAAGCATTATTATCCGAGCCATACTAATGAACAATAATTGTAAACACCAAGGCCACTGCACAACTGAGTTATCGAACTCTTCTTACTGTCTTTCCTTTCCACCAGACAGACTAAGCATACTCCGTGTCGTCTAATGACTCCTGTCCTTGAAAAGAATCTCAAAATCCGGTTCAGGAGAGCACTATCAACGTCAGCATCAGATTCAAGCATCATCTCACTCAGACTTACCAATACTTCAAACTCAATATTCTCAGGTCGACTCACTCCATCAGGTAGCTTGATATCATAGTTCATCAACAGCTCTGCCATGATGAGCTTGATGTTGATAGCGCTAAGATATCTCCCCGGGCACGCATGTCGTCCGAAGCCCCATGACAAGTCATGCGTACCGCTGCTGGAGTACATGTACTTCTTTTCCTTACCAGGAGTTATGCGCCATTTATGAAAGCGCAGACCATCAAACTCCTCTGGATTCTCATATAGCTCAGGGTCCTTGTGGATTGAGCAGGTGTTGATTTCGAGCTTGGTACCTTTAGGGACGAATGTGCCGTCTGGGAGGGTCATGTCTGCGATGGCTGCGCGTTGGAAAGTTGCTATAGCCCGTTAGCGACTCTTGAAGGGTATAATTCTTTTGGGTGTACATACTGAGATCAGGTGAATTGAACCGCTGACTCTCCTTGAGAAAGCTATCGAGCTTATCCATCGCCACCGTCGACTCCTTCGTAAAATTCCCATTCTCATCCCTAGGCACACTCTCAACCTCCTCTCTCAAAATAGGTATATACTCCGGATGCGCCACAAGATCATAAATCGCCTGCGTCGTCGACGAAAACGTAGTGACAGTCCCAACAGCAATCAACGTCATCTGATGCAACAACTGCAGCTCAACGTCATCCCTAATATGCTCATTCCGTCCATTACTCAAATGATCCAACATCGTAGGCGGATCCTCCAAACTCCCACCTTTCTCTTGCCTCTCACGCATAGAAGCCATTACTCGTTTACGCCCTTTGGCCCATTGGTCTTTTATGGCGGCGCGCTCGGGGATGAAGCGGTATACGAGGGGGCGGAGGTAGGGGTGCCATTGTTTGAGGGCGCGGATGCAGTCAAAGCAGGCGAGGACGTAGCCGGTTGATGCGGCGAGCCATTCTTCGTCGAGGGAGGCGGCTGTGCCTTGGAAGACGCGGGCGTTGTTGGTGGCGATTAGGCGGAGGACTTTGTCGTGGACTTTGACGGGGGTCCAGTCTTGTGGTGGTCAGTGGAGTTTTAGCTGGGAATGTGAGGAGACGAACCTTTGTATTGTCCCATGATGCTGGGCATGTTCTTCTGAACCATTCGATGCAGCAGTGGTGCAAAGGCGGCTGGTGGCATGAGTCAATGTTCTCGTCTCGTAGCGGAAAGTAGAGCGATACTCACAAAGCGATCCGGTCAGATTGGCTTTGATAGCGTGAATCACATATTCTGCTGGACCGCCGAAATGTGTATACTCAATTTGCATGTCCTTGTAGAGTCAGTAAATATCCGAAGTGCTGGCAAGGTGGAGGCGGACATTGTCAATCGAGACTTTGAAGCTGAGCGCTGGATGACTTTTCAGTTCATCGAGAAAGCTAGGTGGGATTACAAGCTTAATGCCTATGCCAAGTCAGCTAAGATACGAGAGTTGTTCGTCACTCGCCTCACCATCCTGGGTATCAAGACCAAAGACCTCGTTTCGGAACTATTCCATCAGCATACAAACTCATCCACGATAGTTGTTGTAATACCTTTGCGTAACCCTTTGCCATCACAGCCCGAGGATTGAAGCAGTACTCCAGTGCCCTCTGTCTCGCACTCTTGATCTCATCTTGGAGTAGAATCTTGACCTTTGGTGTTGCGCTCAAACTCCAGAATCTCAAAGCAAAGACTATGGAAGTGGCCACCACGAAACCAGCGGCAACGAGGCTTGGGAATTGAAGCTGATCGTAGATCGTGCCTGTTGATTTAGTACTCATATTGAAAATGCTTGCCATCGCATAGAATTACTAAAGTGAATAACTCCATCAGCTTCAAGAAAGTGCTGGGTTACAGGTCTGTTATTTAATTGTCCCATTTTCACGTGAATTCAGCATTTGTTTGCGACGCTAGATATTGTTCCTCTTGATGTCACGGCGCTAGACATTGTTCTGTTTTTGTGGCTGAGTTTGCCCTCGCGACGCGACGACCGCCAACAGCCCATCAAGTCTCCGATTGTTCGAGAAGCAAAACCGATTGTCCTGTTTTCTGACTTTGCTACTGGCTGTTAAGAGGTAGTTAACCAACTCGGCATTCGGACTTGATCAATAGCGTATCCTTTTCCTGTCGCGGACTTTTCCTCGGTGGAGTCGCGTTTCCCGTGACAGCCGTGGCTCGCAAGATAGAGCGGCGGATATTAATTGGCTTAACTTTTTTTTTTTTTTCAAAGAATTCAGTATCTGTTATGCAAATGGTTGATTAATTGGTTAAAACTGATGCTATCTATAAAATCAGGTTCTATCTGACTAGAGATTCAAGAAGTAGTCAAGGTTACGCCCACGAACTTTTGGCGCGGCTGTATAAGAAGTATCTTCGTAGACAGGCCTGTTGTAGATATCATCGGTGAAAGGAAATGATCTATAGACAAGGGTGTTCGAGAATTTAATACCCTCCTTGGTGCAAGTAGGGCTAGAGTTGATAGCGCATCTGTAGCGTTAAAGAGAAGCCACCTTCAGCTCAGAGAATGGCTTCATCTGGAACATATGTCCCGCACCACCACCACTAAGTCCCACCGTCTTCTCACCACGCTCCCTCATCAACTTCGCATAATCCTTCAGCGCCTCCGCCCCAAGCGAGCCACAGGTAATAACGCTGCACAAATCCGCTGCTTCTTGGAACGCCGAGTTGGCACCGACGCCTCCAACAGGTGTCATCGGATGTGCTGCATCGCCTAGCAAAGTCACTACAGCACCGTCAGGCCTGTTAGCTAGTCCATCCCACTCCCTCTTGAATGTCTCAGGAGAGGATGTGTAAAATGCAAGCGTCGACGATGCAGATGCGTCCTGGCTCTGTAGCAGTGACCGAACGGTAGGATGCCAGCTCCTAGTCATCTCAACAGACTGCGCAGCATCGAGATCTTCTGCAGCGATTCCCAGTAGGGTTCGGTTGATGCATAGAACCCAGTACACGTAGTCATCCGGCACCCTATACTTGGTCCTTTTGTCAAAGCCTAGGTCTTGTGGAAACTCCATTGTATCAGTGAAGACCTTGAGTCCAGGCTTGCTGCTATCTCCAGCAAGACATATTCCTCCGAGGAATTCTTTAGCCAGAGAAGTTCGAGTTTCGGGATTGATGAATGTCTTTCCATAAATTGCTCCGCACTCAGTGTCCAGGATAGTGTAATTCGGCATCAACTGTCGACGAATGTGGGATCTGGTTCCGTCGGCGCCGACCAAGATGGCTCCTGTTTCTTTGGTACCATCTGTAAACGTCAACTCGACACCATCACCGGTGACACGATAGCTCTCAAACGTCTTTCCGAAGGTTATATCATCATCCAACCCCTCCAAGAGCACATTTCGAAGAACAACGCGATCAGCGTTATAATACTTTCCCTCCTGCATCGGAGGTGGACCACGTCGCTCGCCAGATGGTGCTGGTTTCTGGCCGATGACAGCGTCGAGGCCGCTCATGGCTGGGTTGAAGATGGCACAGGTATCCTCGTAAGCCTTCCAGAGATGGTCTGGGAGTAGTTTCTGGAGTGCACCTGCGCCGTCGGGGTTAATGCGAATGCGGTGTCCTTGGGGACGGAAGTCTGCGGATGAGTCGCGTTCGAAGATGTGGAATGGTACAGACGGGCTTGCGTGTTTGAGCCCTTGAGCGAGAGCGAGGCCTCCGAGGCCTCCTCCGATGATCAAGACTCTGTTTTGGCGAGTGGATGACATTTTAGGGAATTGAAGTTTAGTAAATTTTTGAATAAGCTGATGGGTATTAAAAGAAAGCTCTAGTGAGATTTTGCTATGTTGAATTTACATGAAACATCTCTACAGTATTTATAAATCTCTAAAAAGGGGCTGTTTATCGTAACCTCGCCATACAGTCAGTTTCGTATCTTCCGGCTGAAGTATTCGGAACTTTCTATCATCCGATGAAACTACCCTGAAGCTTTCACCGGGGGATTTTGCGAGCCGAATGAGACCCTCTGCCCAACAGGGTTGATGGCCACCACCTTGCCTAAATGAGCCAAGGTTGGTCGATTACTTTGAAGCTTTACTGTTTATGGCAAGGCGCTATCTCTTGCCATCATGTCTGGATTCAACCGAGCTGACAAGACGAGAAGCATCTATCTGCAAATTCAGCTGGCTAACTGCGAATTCCATCATTTCTAATCAGTATAGGACAAACTTGCCAATAGAAATTAAGGTAGGCAATGCTATCAGCTCAGTCGAAGAGCCCGTATCAGGTCACGTGTTGCTCGAGTTTTATCTCGAAAGGCTACAGCAGCCTTTTGACATTCGCTGACCTCGTCTGACAGGGTATATTTTGTCTCCCTCTAAATCCTTCTTTTTGACTTTTCAAACATTGTCACATGTTATAGGCATTATTGTCATTTTATAAATTCATAAACGACTTATTGTCCTACGTTGCTGGGGCCAGATCAATGACGTAGCCTGTCGCTACAGAGACGCGACTCTAGGGTTCATGGTGACGTGCATGACTCTCAAATACTCATGACTAGAACGTCATAAAACCAAAGTCAACAATAAGATTTCAACTCTTTAACATAAATTTACAACAATTTTATTTACACACAATTGAAACCATCCAAATCAGTCATCATGTCTCTTCGCATCTCCCAATCCCTCCGCCGCGCAGCCCTGCGCCCCAACCCATCCCTCCTCAAAGCCCCAATCACCCGTCGCTTCCAAAGCACCCAGCAGAACAAAGACCTCCCCATCCTCTACTCCGCCCACGCCAAAGTCGTCGGCGCCCGCAAGGGCCACGTCGAGGCAGAGTCCCTCAACGTCGACCTCACCATGTCCAAAGCCCTCGGCGGCCCCGGCGACGCAGGCAAGACGAACCCCGAGGAGATGTTCGCCGCTGGCTACGGCGCCTGCTTCCAGTCTGCCATGAACGCCGTGGCTGCCAAGGATGGTATTACCATGCCTACTGCGCCGGAGGATAGTATCGTTGAGACGACGGTGCATCTTGTCGGTGATATGAAGAAGCTTGATATGGGGCTTAGGGTGGATATGAAGATTAGTGTTAGGGGGTTGGAGAAGGAGCAGATTGAGGGTATTGTTGAGAAGACTAAGAAGGTTTGTCCGTATAGCAGGGCTATTGAAGGCAATGTCTTGACAGAGTGTACGGTTGTTAAGCTGGACTAATCGAGGATACGGGTACTGCACTGGCCCAATCGGTCTTGTTCTTTTAGATTGACCTGAAATAAAAAGTGAATCAGACTCCATTTTTGAGTTATAAGTTTCGCAAACAAATTTGGTGTTACCAGCGGCGTCGGAGATCCAGCCATGATCAACAATGTAAAAAACAGTGAAACAGCATTATGAAAAGCAACGTTCTCCAGACTTCATAATTCAATACAGACCATAATTAAAAGCGTAATATCCCCATTCACAGCCGTACGTTGTTAACATCTCTAGAAATGAAACGACATTATGCGGCTCTGCGATAAGGACTCAGTTAGTTAATTATAGGGTAGTGGACGGGAATAAGAAGGAATGTCAATTAAGATCCGGCTTCATAGGTATGCTCAACCTATACCCACCAGGCCTTGATTCTCAATGGCTCGCACCATGCTGAGTTTACCATTATCTATTTACTGTTGTGAGACATTGCCATTCTGTTCTTACTCTCCTTGTTCTGTATGTCGTCTACAGTGGGCTGAGGCACTCTACATTCACCACGCTTCAATGACTTCCGCTGCAACCGATTTTCTCCGATGCTTTTACTGACTAATAACAGTCACAACAATCAAATAACCCCGTTTAATGAATCATACTCTCCATATAATATAAATGAGATCTTCGTCTCAGTCCTGACACGTTGGGTACCATCGCGCCCAGTAGACTCCGATCCCAGCACCCTTCCCTTAACAATCAAATCGTAGTGAGATTTTAGACCAGCCTCACCTGAAGGCTGAAGCGGGGAAACCCTCAGACCCGTGCAGGCCATAATAGGTATCTAAGGGCGGAGTGTTAGGAGGATGCACCGACTCCCGACCGAGAAGTTCCAGCCCTGTCTCCTTCAAGAGCTCAAGCGGGAGTCGACTCTCTCCTCTGGGCCTCAAAAGATTAAAATGGGTATGGCCTCCGTTGGCGAGCGGTGGTTGAGTTGTGAAATGAGGCTCTAGGACTTGAGGTGCAGGGATTACACAACTGCCGTGGATCCGAAGGCTCTCGGTCAACATTTCAGCTCTGGGTAATGGGCTTCCGGGTTAGTCAACCAGCCTCTCTTTTCCGTCTAGACTTGCACATAATGGGAGATGCAGTCACTACAGTGATACCACGATGTCAATAAATTAGTCACAGTATCGTCTTGCTGAAGCGAGATGCTGAAGCCATGTTGCGGGGTAATGCAGCACCGGATGTCGGTGGAAACAAGCTACAGGGGTAATCATCACGAAGTTTTGGACCCTGAGTTGGAAGCTCCAAGCTCTAGCTCGTCGTTTAGTGGTAGTTTATTTCTCCCCCCTCGCTTCAACTAAGTTAGTATCATCTTGATGTTTCCTTTTCGCCCCGAGACGTCCGAGTTGTGATTCTAGCACGGGTCTGTGCCGAGACGGTCCCGACGAGGCGTTAAGAGCAAACATTGGGACATGCATGCATGGTAATGCAATGGGTTCAGGGTCGTCAATGGCTATTTGCTACCGTCGGATCAACTATGGCCACGTCTCACTGCGTGCCTGATCACAGCACGGTAAACGGGTTACTGGGTCGATCATACGGTAATACGGCACGAACCCGTCAGCCCGATTCAGTATACGAGGCTGGTGTTACAATAACAGAATAGAAACGCCCAAGTCTACGCGACGTTTCAATTCCGCGGAAATATGCTATCAATCACTATGACTTCGCATTGCTATCCCACAAGAGATGCAGCATGTAATGATCAGACCATGACGAAATCAAATCCAATTCACCGGTCCTCTCAATCTCCTGTGTATATCCTCCCAAGTCATTGGCTCTGGGAACTGTCAGCTATGAAACTATTGACAAGTCTATCGACGAGCTATTGGCATGGCTTGCAGTACCAGAAACCTTGCCGCACCAAGAACCCGCCACCAAAATCTGTGGCGAGGAATCACTGGCCGTGTTTTTCAATTGTGGCGCTCTACTCCGTATACGAAATTGATCGCCGTTGGGCGTACTAAGAGCGGGTGTGCCTTTCCACTACCGTCAACGTCGTTGTTGAACCTACACTTGCGGTATTTTTAGATCCACCACGACGACCTTTTTCTCAATTCACCCGGATTTTTGGTAATAGCTTATTCCTTGTGGCGTTCTTCTTCTCTCGGAACTAATGATTGCGTGATCTGAAGTCAACGTCATTAATACATGTTTATTCGAGTCTAGTACTGAAGATCGATCTGGGATTAGTGCGCTGATCCATCGACGCATTGACAATCCCCAGACTCGCCAAGTTTCGTCTATCGCTTGACTGGACACTAAGATCTCACTCCCATGTCAAGGCTGACAACGATCAAGGTTCTCAAGCCCAGGTACCAGGTTCAGGCACAAACAAACGTGTCTCAAATCACAATGCCGAGGGGCCGATGCTCTCAAAGTGGCTTTATCCTACGTGGCAGGGCGGCTCAACGTGGTATCACCAGAGAAAGTGTAACAGCTAGGTTTAGCCTCAACTTAGCGCAAGCCATGCTTATTACCGTGATGGTCTGTGCTAGTGCGACGAGAGGCTCTCGACCGTTTGATTGCCGTTCTCGTCTTGGACGCTGATGGAATTTCTCACCAAACGTTGCCCAAGTTGGGATCTACGCTAAGCAGACCTCGCGATCCACAATACTCCATGTTTTCAACAGATCTGACAGAAGGATGGGGCAAACAAGAGTCTTTTCAGGTTCAAATCGCCTCTTTTGGACAGCTAAGGTTGACTAAATACTATGTACGACCCTCTTCTGTCCCATCGGCAAAGCTCATCATCCCAATTCATCATCATCAAAGGAGTGTGAGAAACGAAAGTAAGGTAGGTACAGCTAACAAGTGTAGATACAAGACTCGGGGTAGTATGTACAAAACGGTCTCTTACTCCTTGATGGTCTTGTAGCCGCCACCCTTTCCGCCCTTGCCTCCCTTGTAGATGTTGATGTTGATGGTCACGGGCGCATTGAAGTCAATTTCACCAATGCACATTTGGAACTGATGACTGTGAGCGACGCGTGGGGACTGGGGATAAGGTACTTACGCCGCTGTTGTTGTTGCAGCAGATGATCTTTGCGTTGCAGACCTCCGAGTTGGAGCAAGTTTGAGCTTGGCGGTGTCAGGTTGCTCTCACAGTAGGACAAAAGATAAAGACTTACTCCCATCAGCGGCAGTGGTGCAGCAGTACTGAGTTCCAGAAGAACAAGCATTGCCCTGGTTGTTAGTAGGAGCAGGACAGTTCTTGTCGCTACCCTTCTTAGCACCTTCACGCAGATCAAGTTAGATTCGCCACTGTACAATGTTTCGGTGAACTTACGGCGAAGAGCTGGCATTCTGGGCCAGGGAATGTCTCCCATAGAAGGTGCTCTAGGCTCAATGTCCCTCTCCTCAACCTCAACAGCCGGCTCCGCAACAGGCGACGCGATAGCGCCCTGCAGAACGGCGAGGCCGTAGAAGATGGCGGAGAGTTGGAGTTGCATAATAGCGAGGCGAATCTCAAGACAGAAGAGTGAGTGAGTGAGTGAGTGAGTGTGTGTGTGTGCTCGAAGGAGTGGAGTAGTGGTGATGCCGGAGATAGTTTAAGGGGAGATAGAGACTGGTATTTGTGCAGATGTCTTAAAGTACTTATTCCCCATAAGCTGAATCAAATTGGCACCCGTTGCTATTGTGGACGTTTAGAATGACAATAAATGACATAAGTGCCGTCTGTGCTAAGGTTTTGTTTTCTCGTGTTGGTGGACGGCGGATGTCGGCGTTGGGTCAATGCGCATATGCAGAGTGATCCGGGGTACGGTAATAAACCAATGTTCAGCCAGCCATGATATGAGCCACTGAATAAGCTTTTTAGTTTTGGGACTTTGGCCTTTGTGATGAGATCTATTGAAGTTGATTTTGGTATGCTCATATTCTTCTAGTTGAGACAGTTTCAAACGTCTGGTGTCTTACACGTGATTCCAAGTCACTGCATCCTGCTTGTTTCCGAGTTCAAGACTAGCAGATTGAATGCTTGGGGTTTTGTGGTATAAAGAGTGTACTGCTTATGTTGTGAGGCCTGGGACTCTTAGGTGTACTGCAAACTATGTGCTGTTACATGCGTCAAGCCCTCGCATCTGTTGGTCCAGCTTCCCCTGCTGATCCGGGTCTCGGCCTCGGAATCAACCAACATAGCCAATGAATTTTCTCTGTTACTGAAGCCTAATTCAGCGATGCATCCTCGTCTTTGCTGGCTACCTTGATGCGTTGCATGTGCTGTACTCACAGGCTTTCGTTGCGGCTGAGGAGCCATGCCTGCTTGTTTCCTACGCTCAACTCGCCGGACCATTCGGAACCTCGGTGCCGACATAACATGAGGTATTGGACTCAGCTCACTCGGGCCATCGCATGAGGCTCAAGCTAGACCTTGGTCTCGATCCAGCCTCTTGTCCTGTCCTCCAACGATTTCACGATGTTTGTTCAGTTGTGGAGTTGGCCAACCTCTCGTTGGACTTGCTTTGCATGAATTTGGCGCTCATTATGGTCTAAGAGGCAGGAAAAGAGTTCGATAGCTTCAAGTTCAGCTGACACAAGGTGACTTGGGCGTCAAGAGAGCGTATCGTGAGGTCTCAAGTTGAACAAGACATGCATTGCTATGAGACCAAAATGTGTATATAAGGACGACTATTCTCCCCCTAAACTCATCTTTTCCTCATCACTCACTCACTCAACAATCAACTCAGATCTCAAATCAACTCTTAAACACTCTCTTTCGCGACAATCACTTCTTACAAACCTTCAACATGAAGTTCACCGCCTCCGTTCTTACTCTT